>BQNB010041108.1:8072-46974 GCA_026074375.1 Tanacetum coccineum
TTGTGGCTTTTCAGGCTAAATCATATCAGATATATAGTATAGTATTACCGGAAGTATCGGTTTCTTACTTCGTTATCCACAAAGTTTAAAACTGGGCCCGGGTCGTTTATCCCTAACGAGGAGCGAATTGGAAAGTCGAAAGTTGGTTTGATATTGATGCATGAATGGAAAAGAAAGATCTGGATTTGGTTTTTCTAATTAAATCCTAAAACGTGGACGGGAGAGTAAAAACGTGAGTGAAAACAAAACTAAATTATCCAAAGATTTAACCCTAAATGATATATATTTTTACAACTTTTTGAAAAAGCTAACAATAAGCAACTAAAAAAAAGAAAAAGTTTTGTAACTTGCTAATAAGCACGAAATAAGCAAAACAAAATGGCAGTATTAACTTTTTCAACACTTAAGCAAAAACAAACCAACATTAAGCAACTAAATGACAAATAAGCTAAGATATGTCCTACACTACACCTATTAAGCAGCTAAGAACAAAATTAAGCTAAGAATTTAAGACAGATAAGCTAGAAAAACAAATAAGACTCAGCAGTACTAACTTAAAAAGTTAGTACTGCTAGCTTTAACTTAGTACTGCTAGGCTTAATAAAACACAATCAAATTAAAAAAACAAATAAGCTAAAACAGATATTTAACTACCCCTATTAAGCACTCAAGCATAAAAGTAAACAACTAAAATAATCTAGAATGGCAAATAAGCTAAAAAAAACTAATAAACGCTTAAAATTTACTCTAAAAAGGCAAATAAGCTTAAATAAGCTCTAAACTAAAGACAGTAAGCGAAAATGGGCTAAATCTACTCTAGAAAGCTAAGCTAATCCTAAATAAGCAGAAATAATAAGCTAATAAGCAAAAATGAACTAGCAGTACTAACAGTATTAACTACCAGTACTAACTTGGAGTTAGTACTGTTAGTTGAAAATCCCAAAAGAGAACTAGCAGTACTAACTATGGGTTAGTACTGCTTGTTCCAAACAGCACTTTAAGTTTTCAAAAGTCATTTTTTTTTGTTTTAAGCTAATTCGATCCTAAATATTTAAAAACAGATTGTCAAATTAAAATATAAGGCACTTACAAGCAGATTTCAATCAATAATAAGCACTTAAACAAGCTAAATTAATCCAACAGTATTAACTTATAAACTACCAGCACTAACAAATTACACTACCAGTACTAACTTAATACACTACCAGCACTAACTTGGAAATTCGCACAAATCACTTTTAATCTAAAGACTAAGCAAGATAAGCACTAAACATCATATCAAAACATAAATAAGCAAATATAAATAAGCACAATCCTATGGCATATAAGCAGAAAAATACTCAAGCAAGAGATAAGCAGTTTAAGAGCATATAAATGATAGATTCAAAGCAAAACTAAAACAAAGGACATGAAAACATTAAGTAAGCATAAGCAGGCATAAACTATCATAAATAAGCATAAAAGACATAAAATAAGCAGTTAATAAGCACTTGTATAGTAATAAGCAAAATACGAAAGAGGAAACTTACTTGATCCTTTGCTCTAAACAGGGATTAAAGGTCCTAAATAAGCTCTAAAGACTTGCCCAGCTTATAAATAAGCATTCTACTGAACCCATAAGCACTTCCTTTTCTTGCTTATCATCCAAAAGCTTTTTAGTGATTTTTGAGAGAAAATACCTTAAGCTTTATAGACTATGAAGAAGTTTATAAAGTTTAAGGGAAAACAGCTTAAATGTGAGTATAAAAAGAGTTTTTGTGAGCTTTGAAACAATTTCAAACCATAAAATACTTAAACATAAAAAGAAGAATTTCGATAAAACTTAACTTTCATTAAACATTAAAAGATTACAATACTTGAAATTTTTAAAAGACAACAAAGTAGAAAGCTGAGAAATTAACTAGGTGAAAACTAAGTAAAAAAAACTAGATATGCAAATGGCTTACAAGACACCCTATTTATACAAGAACCAGGAAGATTCTAGGTCTTGTGTTTCTTTGTAGAGAGACTTCAGCTTGTGTGTTTGTTGTGTGAGTGAGCCATAATCACCATCTATGCCGTCCATTTTGAGTAGTCCCCAAGCAAATTGATCTTGACCATTGATTTCTTGTCATTTTCTTTTGTCGAATGAGGGAGTTAGGGATTGCCAAGGTGTTCATTGATCCATGTGGGGTGTGGGGTTTATAGTTTTAATGGGTTTTTGTTTGTTTGCTAGAGGTAGGAGACAATGAACAGTACTTGAGTACTGTTTATTGGCGGGAAAGAGGGGTCTATGTCTGTTTGTTTGAAGGTGCAGGGGAAAGGTTTGTGGAGTTGGCAAAACAAGTCCTTCACTTCGTATAAGTAGATAACAATGAACGTCCTTGTAGTGGTAACAGGTTTGGGAAGTTGGCAGTTTTAGTCCTCCAACGTGTCTTGTGTTGTTACACGTGAGGTCCTTGTGATGTAACGGGCAGTTAAGGGAAATGGGGCCAAGTTAAGTATACTTGGGCTATATAAGTCTTCATAAATATACTAATGGGGCTTTATCCGGTCCCTTTAAGATAGGTTCGGGTGGGCCCCATTAATGTTTACTTCTTTCAGGTCTACGTACTATTGGCTTTTGACGTTGACTTTTCCGGGTTGCTTTTTTGACTTTGACTTTCTTGGACATTGTCTTCGATTTAACTTTGGCTTTTCCACGCTTTTCCATTCCGTGCTCGGTTTTGTCCGTTTTTGCTTAATTTTTTGTCTTTTTCTCGGATATCCGTTCCTGCACAAATATAAGTGAAAACATATCAAATACACATGGTACTTCTACTTGGGAGCAGCTTTATGGTCATTTAAGTCTGGTTTTAATGGAAATCGTAAGTCTAACTTCAAGACATACTCCAAAATCCCCCATACTATAAGACATTGCCCATGTCTCACGCAATGCTATGAAGTAAGCACTTTGGAAAACGAAAAGGGGGAATCTCGACGCCCCCTCGTACTAAAACCCGAAAGTAGCTAGACAGTGTTCGATCAAGGAATTTAATGATTCATAGTTGAAAAGCCCGTCTTTACCATTATTAAATGCTCATATTATTCATTAACTTATTAATTTGTATTTTTCAAGTAACTAACTTAACTTTCATTCGACTATCGTTATTTCTATATCTTTTTAAGGGATACCTATAGAACAAACGATGCAATTGCTCAGACCCGCAAATTTGCGCAAAATGGATATAATCTTTTATCGTTCCAGGATCATTGACTCACTTATTCCAAATCCAAGCTTGTAAATTCTGAGAAAATCAACGCTATGTATTTGAGTTATGTTGAATCTACTACTTATATGTGCTCTTGTGAACTTTTCACTCGCGACAATTATTATCTCCTTTAAGCTGTATGTTGCTATGTTGAATTTCTAACTTTGGAATTTAATTGTACTTTGATAAAAATTTTACCTTCATGATATCTTCAACTACGCCGCCTTATTCACCCACCCGATAGAATAAATGAGTTTTAAAGGCTTGAAAAGATCAATCTATGTTTAGCGCGTATCGCTGTTGTTCATAGGCACTTCACCAATGCCTTGGCGTTAAGTGAACCAGCCTTTTGACCTACCCTGCCCACAGAGACAAATAGATATCAGGGTTTCACGGGACACCTTAGGTTTCTCTAACAAAATAATACTTTTGGGACCATTCTCACTGGTATACATAGCTTATAAAATAAGGTATAGCAAAGTTTCAAAAGCCATACTTTGAATTTAATCAAAATGAGATCTTTTATTTATCAAATTCACATTTAACTATTAAACAATTTGTCTCGAAATTGTAACCCTCGATCTTTTAGAAGGCTGCAACATCGGTTGTGAGCCGGCAAGATGCAGCAAACTTGTATCAGTCCCTGGCCCTTCTATTATTCTTACTTAAGTGCTTTTTACTTTAGAATGCATGCAACATCGGTAGTGAGCGGCCATGATGCAGAACCTTTTATCAGCCCACAGGTTATATTTTTCGATTTACTATTTTTTACATTTTTCTTCAATTATTTTTTAATATTAGGGACTAGACGTCTTTGGAAAAATTCAAGTTAAATTTTGACTAAGGCTTAAAGTTTTTGCTATATCTACATAAAAATATTGATTTAAGTTTATTCTCAAAGTAGCACGTAAATTAATCAGGTTAAGAGTTTATGGAGAAAAAAAAAGCGACACTAAAATTTACACTCAGATGAGCTCTTTAAGATCTTCCAATAATCCTTGTTTTTTAGCATCCCACTCTATACTTAAACACTTATCATTTTTGATTCTTCGCGAATAAATGCGAACGCTTAGTACTAATAATTAAGGATGAAGCTAGAGCTCAAACACGGCTTCGATCAATGTCAAAATTATACTCTTATCCCCTCTTACCCAGCAGGGGTGGATACATGGAAAGTCAAAATTTGTGCAATCAACTTATTTATTTTTGAAAAAAAAATTCTTTTTCTCAATTTTTTTGGTATTTTTTTAAATTTTTGATGGTAAAAAAACGGGCTCTTACAGTGATAAACAAACAGCTTGTACGGCATATTAAAATCGCAAGATCCACCCCCCCCCCCCATACTCTGAATGAAACATATCCTACAAATAGTGTTTAGAAGGGTTTTCTTACTATATCCTAAGCTCGTTTATGTATATCTAAGAATCACAACATTAGTCACGATAAGATTAGGTCGATCAGATTCCCAATGAAGCTGAGGATGTGATGCTCTTGGAACGATATAGGACAAAAACCCCACGAGCGCACGAGATTCAATGTGAGGAGGGGTGGGTCCTTCTATAAATCGAGGGAACAATCCTTGACAATAAACCACAAAACACCAAACATTGAGTTAATGGTCTCTGGAGGCGAGCCTTCCTCTCTAAAATCACCAAAACCACGCACTTAGTAGCAATTAGAAAGAAGTATAGATATGTATATGACAATCGGGTTGCACCTCAAACCCCTTCGAAAAGAGATTTTATTGTTTTTGGTTAACCGATTTGAGCCATTTTGACTCGACCCAATTTCTTTGGTCCCATGGGGGAGCAGTGAGATGAATAAATCTCCATCGGACTTACTAATATCAAACGTGGCCCCATGGTTTGGATAAACCATTGCATTTTATGAAAGGTTCCACTCCGATGAGATATACCCCGCATAAAGAATTGATAAATTGAGGATGCCCGGGGTCAAAATAGTATCTTCATTCCCGCACAGAGAGAAGATTATGGGGAGCAACTACGACTACGTGAAGCACAAGGAAGAAAGAAAGAATCTCACCAATATCCAAGCGAAGAGAGGTTCCCACCCTTTCCCCCACCCTTTCACCTAACCCCCCCCCAACCGCCTACTCCCGCAATCCATGTATACATCAAACCCAAAATAAGCGGTGGGACACATACCACTAACCCACACTGGCCCCACCCAGCTCGCGCGTTAAAATCACTTTCGTGCCCACATGAACCCCTATTGGTTCTTTCGTTGGCCAGACAAATTCTCCGTCCCTATGAAATCCAGATCCAGGTCAAGGGTGGGATGGGTGGGTAAAACATTAGGCACATGAACTCTTGGTTCTCTTGTTGGGAAAATATCATTCACCACATCCATAGTAAGATTGCCCAGCTCGGGCTCAATCTTAAAGCAGAAATGATCATACTCCGATAGAGATATGATGTGAGCGAGTTCATCGGTGAACTCCTCATGATAAAAATCACTCCTATCGGCAGGAGGAAATGGATTGATCAAAAGATCAAAGATGAACGAATCATATTGAGAAAAATCAGCATGAGTAGTGGTACTGCCACTACTCTTTTCTTTAATATGATCGTCATCAGAATAGAAGGCTTCATAATCTGGAAGAGAATAATCAGAACGGGTAGTGGTACTGCCACTACTAATCTCTTCTAGATTAAAGCAGAAAGATTCGGTTAAAGAATTATCAAAGGTGTTAGTCTCCTCCAAGAAAAGGTTAAGAGATGTGGAAGAAGACTTGGTCATAAGATCGGAAGATGGAGCGGGATTATCTTTTAATGCTTCGATGTTAGCAATAAGAAGATTGACATTTAACAATTTTTCATGAAGGATATCGTCTTTGATTGTTAGAAGAATATCATCATCAATCCCTCCAACTTCCGGGATAACAATCTCCACCACCTCTAAGTTTACGATCTCAGCATCGGGAGGTGATGCATTGATATAATCGATGTTCTCATAAGAATCATCCTCACTCGAAGAATAATCATTGTTGGAATCGATGATAGTCTCAGAATGTTCTTTGAAAGCTTCAAGAGGGGTAGGATTGTTACAAAGAGGCACATCACACACACTGTCAAGAATACCCTCGGACTCACTTGGGATTGGGACAAGGTCCTCAACACTAGACTTTATTACTTCGTTCGATTCCGTTGCCAAAATAGTGTCAAGATGCTCGTCTGCCATACTTAGAGAGTTAACGGGCTCCTTGGTTGGTAAGACGGGTGTGATTGCAATGGTATAGTCATCATCATCATCGTAGCAAATTGGAATCTTCCAATATCGATCTTTAGCCGCTTGCTCTTCTGCAATTCGCTTTTCTTCTTCCTACTTTTGCATAATTTGACCAACCATATCACATATGGATGTCATTTGCTCCATAAGCTTGTTTTGAGAATTAAGAAACTCATTTTTGACGCATTGAAAAAAAAGGCTATTTTGAACAGTGGAGAGATTGGATGATTTGTACGGTATATATGCGGGGGTTGAAAATGGTCCAAATACCAAAAGATTTATAATAATAGCAAGAATTTTGCTTATGATAAATAGTTATTCAGTCATTGGTTGGACTTTGGTATGTTTCATGAGGACCCCCACATCTTTCACATCAAGATTATTGTTGTGGAAAAAACCATGAATATTATGCGGGAATTAAAGTCTTGATGTAACCGGGGGGTTCTGGATAGATAAACGGAACTTGAGGTGTACAATAGTGACCATATAAGAGCATCAGTTCCCGCAAGGTTCACAAGGAATAGATAGGAGGTTGCAGAAGGGTTGGGTTGAAAAACGTTTAGGGGAATCTATCTAACTATAATTAGGTTTAGAATCATAAGTGAATGAATTCTTATATAACGGGGTACAAGATGGTGGTTTGATCACTGGCAACAAAGGCTGTGTGGGAACTTTATTATCGGTTGTTGATTGTTGCTACAGCCTTGGTTCGAGTTTAGAGATAATCGGAAATTTGCGGTGGAATATTATAAACCATATTGAGCACCTTTCCACGCATGGGACTAACAAGTTTTACATCGTTGTTGACAAGAAGATGGGCTAGTTCTAAAACGGTAATTCTCCACACGCGTTTAACATCCAATTGTGGTTAATTTTGTGGAGGTCTTTGTTGAAGATTTAAACCGGGGCCTAGTTTGACATGGTGAATGGCTCTTGATTTTACTAAGTATGATCTCGTCTTCGGAATGACTTGGATGTGTATTGGAAGTATTTGAAATACTTCCTACAATGTCTTTCATATTTAGAGACATTATCGACCAATTTAAGATCCTTGAACGGGGGGTTCTCCCAATGTGACAAATTTTTTCCAATTTTAAGGGGTCGTTGAGACAAGTCGGGGGTATGCGAATCAAGAAATCTTGTCTTCAAGACTCCTATTGAACAACCACAAGTTTTAGTTGTGCAAAATTTTCCACAAGTCGGGTGGGACACTCTTTAATCGAGAGTATTGGTGGTTAGGTAAAAAGGGGATTCAATCGACGATTTCGTGTGACGCCCATAAGAATTAAACATTTGAGGGTTTTAAAAAAAAGAATTTTAAAAATGGGATAAGTAAGAAAAAGAAGGATTATTTTTGGGCTTTTTGAATTTTTTAAGCACTTATTTATTAACGGAAAAATGAGATAAGAAAACTTAAACCAATAATCAAATCGTTTCACGGTTTTTGGGGTGTGCTCTTTAAAAAGTAAAACGCACAAAGGAGAGGAGGGCAGTGGGGAGGAAGGGAAAGAAAAGAAGCTATTAAAAACCTTCTCCTTTCGGGTCGTAGTTCCTAGGAACAACCCTCCTTATACCCCTTTTATAGTTTGTTTATCAATTAAAGGTGAGTTGTATTTCACAAGTGACACAAAGGCAAGTTTTTTAAATTTTTGTTCGGGAATTATTTTGATAATGCATCAGTTGATTAGCATTATTGTGATGTTGATTTTTTATTGATATTTAAAGGATAATGTTTTTATATTTTTGATTTTTTGATTGATTTTTTTTTTTTAGTTTTTTAGTGTTACTAATACTAATAAATGTAAAATTGAAATATATTTTTGGGTTTTATATTTTTATAAATAATAGTAATATCAAAAACCTGGGGAGGTAAAAAATTTACTTCACGTGGATAAGGGTCTTCAAACTCTAATCGTCAAAATACAACACGAATAATCGTTTTTATCAGCCTTCCCGGGCTGCGGCGCGCCCAACGCCACCCAAAATGACTTTGCTTTTTATGGGGGAACTATTGGTTATATAGTTGGAGTTCTTTTTTTCAAATGAGATCTTGATCAGTTAGAGTCTAGAGTCTCTGAGTTCGGATGTGTGTGACTGAGTAAGTCGACACTTTCTTGGAAAAATTGGTCAACAAAACTTCACGGGGCACAATATAAATGATTCCGGATAAGTGTTACCCGGGTCGTTCTCCCAACGAGGTGCGAAATTGACGGTTACGTTATTGGTTTGACTTTTGGATGCTTGAATGAGCAAAGATATGATTGGATTCTAAATTCTACGGAAATTAATGCAATCTAAAACTTAAAGGAAAACTTCAACTTATACCGGGAAAGGAAAAAAAGGAAAGAAAAAGGGAAAGAAGGGAAAAAAAAAAAGAAAAGAACCAATGGAAAAAAAAAAAAAAAATAATAGGCATGGAAAATTAAACCTAAAACTACGGGAAAGCATAACAAGGCATTTAAATAACCTAAAATTCTACGAGAAACATAAATAAAGGCTTAAAAGGAGAACCTAAGTCTACGGGAACATGTAATTAAAAGCAATTAAAGAAAAACACAAAAACGAGAACGGGAATTATATACGACCGCGGACTAAAAACTAATATTAAATTTTAAAACCTAAGTGATTTTTTTTACTTTTAAATAGGCTCTAATGTGACTCTAAAAAGTCAAGAATAAAAAAAAACTAGGACCAAAAACGGGGGGTGTTTTAAAGGCTAAAAACGCGACGGGAAAACGGATGAGGAACGGGATACGATATCGTTCTTTAAAAATTACTTTTTTGCAAAAAAACGACCTACGAAAAGTTTAAAATTATTTTTCCTGGTCCCCCTAAACGATTTAAAAAAAAAAATTTTTAAAAGAATTTTATTTTTCTGATTTTTATTTTATTTTTTATGATTTAAAAACTGTTTTTAAAAGAAAAATTAATGAAAAATACTAAAATAAATGGGGAAATAAAAGTATTAAATCTGGAAAATCATGGTAAATTAGCTTAAAGTTGTGCTAGATTGTAGGAAAAATAAAAGAGTATTAAGCTGCAAAATAAGCACAAAAGTTATATATAGCTTTAAAGGGACTATAAAGACTATAAAAATTTAAAATTAGAGGATGTTAATGAAAATGACACTAAGGTCTGTTGGTTGTGTGGCATGTGAGTGTGAGGTGCTGGTTTAACAAAGGGGGGGTCATGGTTCGACCACCATTAGTCCTCCTCTTTTTTTTTTAAAAATACATTTTTTTTTCATTTTTCTTTTTGATACTAATAGATAAGCTAGAATAAGCAATATTTTACAATGGAGCTTTTTGTGGAAAAATAATAATAAGCGGAAAAAAAAAGGAAGAAAAAGAAAAGGAAAAGAGGAAAATATGCACTAAAGTAAGTGACAGAATGCTACATTTAAAACTAAGGCTTAAGATGGCTTAACCTGTTAGGCTGTTTTTATACCAATAAGCAAACACAAGGATGAAGTTAAGCTAAAAAAAAGTCAAAAACCCATTACACCTAATAAGCTTTTTAAACTTTTTGGGTTTTTAAGGCATTTTAATCTAAAGCATAAGCTAAAAATTAGGAAGATTGCAACTAGAAAACTTAGACTACTTATTTTTGGTTTTTATGGCCAATTAAGAACATTTTCAGGGCCCTAGAATAAGCTGAGCATAAACAAGACTCAAATTACTTAATTAAGCTCCTAAACCTTTCCTGGTTAATTCTACTAACTAATTGCATAATCAAAATCAAAGCCATTAACTAACTTATTCTAGCCTAAAAGTTGGTTTAAAAAGAGACTTTCTCCCAATATTTTTTTTACCACTGATGTGCTTATTGACAGATTGCATTTAACAGGAAACAAAGGCAAACACATTAAACACATGACCTAGACTATTTCATTAGGCATAAAATGAAGCACTTTATGACTCTTTTTAAAGCAACCCTTTTTTACAAGAATTAGAAATAAGCATTCGGACAAAACCTTAAATCCACAGATTCCATACTTTGTTGACAAACCTTTAAAATCTAGAATTTAACATAAGACTTTTATAAAACTCATTGTTTAAACTTAGCTTAGCTAATCTAAGATGGTTTAAAAGACTAAAACCTATTTTTACCCGTTTTGACCCACAAACTGGGTTAAACCAAACACCCCTTTAAACTCATGAAAACCAAGTTTAAGCTTAATAAGACCTCAAATTCCATAGATTATTGAAAACAGATTAGGCATAATGATATTAAAGGAGATTTAAGCAAAAACTAGGGACAAATAGGCACTTAAAAATAAGATAAGCCAAATAGCAATTTTCACGATAATATAAGCAGTTTTAAACAGAACTTGGATTTAACTAACTATTATGATCTATTATGCTAACTGATGACATATTAAACCGTATAAACAAAATATGCTTGAAATAAGCACTATTAAGCATATTGAAACAGTAAATTTACTTATAGATAGATTAAACGAGTAACCTTGTGAGTACTTAGCTTTGATAATAAGATGTTCATAAGCTCAAAGGAGCTCTTATTTGGCAGCTTGTCACACCCTAAGCCTCCCAAGATTGTTTAATTACATTGGAGTTTTGAAATCATACGTTTTGTTGATTTAGCACAGGGACACTTCTTTTTAACAAAGGAATTCTTGGATTTCTTGGTTTGTCAGTATCTTGGGTTTTTTCTATTTTTACAAAGTTTTTGTGTAATGGTTTTCATTGGTTTTAGTGTGTGTTTTATGGGGGGTTATTTTACTTTTTATTAGCTGTTTAATTTTTGTTTTTGAGTTATTGTACACGTTTGGTTTTTTTTTTCGTCTGTACTAACCGGTAATCTTTGTACTTCTTTCTTTGAGTGTAGCTGACTTCAGTAGTGTGCTAGTTGTTGTTTTCATTGCGCGAGGAAACCAAACTTCATACTCCTCTACCATTTAATTTCCTTTGGAGCACACAACAAGTTGATCACTCCAATTGATTCGTGATATCCAATAGGAACGCTTAGGATTGCCACAGTGGTTTTGTTGGTCGGTTTTATGTGATGGGGTGAGGGTGATGGGTTTTTTGGAGTGTAGTGTCTTAGTTGCTATTGTAGCTAGTGGGGTGGGGTTAGGGTAATGAACAGTAAAGGCGGAAAGGGTTGATGGTTTTTTGTTTTGTCAGGGTTTTAATTTTGGGGCAGGGTGGTGTACTTTGGGGCTTTGTCAAATTTTTAGTCCCACTAATGTGTTTTGTGTGTTTGCATAGTTGGTATTGTGGGGTTAAGGATTCATGATTTGGCTGAAGTTTTAACCTTGTTAACTTGGTTTAGGTTCCATTGCTGCCATGGTCCTTGGTTGGGGTGGTAAAGTTGAGGGCTTGGCAGATAAGTCCCTCAACTTTTTTGTTGGGCTTTTGGTTTAGGGTAAAGGGCCTTATTAAAGTATTAAAATGGTTCATGGGCATTTTATAATAAATGGGTATTAAGGGTTTTTTTTTGTAGGTGTTATAAAGTGGGAGACCCGGAGTGGGCCTACTTGGTGGGTTCGGGTGGGCCCTCTTAGTCTTGTTTAGGGTTTATCGGGTTTCGGTATTCTAGATTCTCGGTATAGTGCCGGTGGGTCTCGGTGTTGACTTTGGTCTTTGACTTTTTAAAATCTTCAAATGTTGTCGAGTCAATCCGATAATATCCGTTTTAGCTCTGTTTTCAACCCTTTTTGTACCTTTGGCTTCGGTTTTTCGCGCTCTTTCCAATTCCGTGCTCATTTTTGTCCGGTTTAGCTTCATTTTTATCTTTTAGTGATATACTGGTACATGACCACTAGTACGAACAACAAAAAACAAGCAATTTATATGGCATTTTTTGTGTCGTTTTTGCGTCGTTAAGGACGATTTATTAGGTTAAAAGTGATGTGTAATTAAAACATAACCAGTGATTCTCCTTTTATAGGATTGCTAACACGTGTAGTGTTCGCGTCTTCGTTTCCCCTTTGAGATTCTTGTTCGTTTGACGTTCGTAAGCAGAACACATACACAGTCAAGTCTGGACGAACAATTCACAACGCTACAACTTCCCATTTTCTCTAATCGATTTACTATTCTTTTTCTCTGTGTGTAAATGTTTGTTTTTCCACGTGGATTAATTTTTTGTTAGTTTGATTTAGGATTGGTTTCATTAGAGATCATTAACTTGGGAAACTTAAAGTCGTTTGCATAGTTGGCGGGTGCTACTTATACAGTTCGCTACCTTGACATATGGCCTAGCGCGGTTACTTTTAGAGTTGTGCCATGACATTTATGGTCCTCTTTCATTGGTTCAAATGGCGGATGTTGAGTAACATTGATGGTCCTAACTGAGCCAATTGTCTAATGTCGATTTTGATTTTCCAAGAAAGAGGTTGCTTGAGGTTTATTTAAAAATAACCTCAAGCACTTTTGTAACAACCCCAAATACAGGTACGCTAGCAGAATACAACATTTGAGGTGCTATTCTTAATATCTACACTAGAGTACCAGTAAATTTATTTGATACCTTTATAAAAAATAAATTTATTTTATTTTATATGAGGGAAAATCAGAGTTCAAGGTCCCCAAAACTAACTTAGAAATTTCTTTTCAAATATTATTGTGAGCGACCATTCTTTTCTAAAAAACATCCTCATTGTGTTGCTTATACAAATTATTTCACCGAGACAAGTCTTTGATATCGCGTTCGTTCCATCCAGCCGCAAAAAAGAAACAGCCCCTTTACTGAGATACATGCTTATAAACGTTAACAAATACATTAAGTATATTCATAAAGTTTTTCAAATAAACAGTCAGAATGGCATGTTGTTTCCACGAAATTACTATTAATATTGCGTGAAGGCAAGTTAATAATGGTTGTTCCAACAACATGAGCCGGTTTGTTGGTGTTTTGTTTGTACCGAAAACCTTTTCTCATTTATAATGATAGACAAATAATTGATCGGGTAGTTATGCACCTCCCCTTTCTCATACAATATGTCCGTTAACAGGGATTTGCTAGCCTTTAGATGATTCATAAAATGGAAGGGAGTTGTCAATACCCATAGATCTATTTTAATGCATTTAGCGTTTGACCTCCTCGGTAAATTAACGGAGTACCCCATCATAAGCATAAAAATTATAGCATGGAATATATCACTAATCAAAACAAATTGCAGATCAAATTTTTTTTAAAGCAAGCTGTTGTATCCTCTCGCTGGCTTTTATAAAAATTTTTTAAAAAGTTCAAAGCAAGGTATGAACTCACCTTGATCAATGCCTGAAGATCATAAAATAACTGAAACAATCCAAAAGACGGCTCGTCACGTACCCATACTGCGACCTTTCAATTTATGTTCGCCACGTACTTTACTATACAATAATGTACGATCGAATAGTGCGTACATCGCAACTATTAAAAAATATATAGATATACATACTCATGTGTATGAGAAAAGAAATCCACTTGGGTTTAAAACAAGCGAAAGAAAATTGTTCGGGACCAAGATTGGATCTTTAGATAACACTAGATTCGTGCTTCGCACAACCTCGCGGGACTACATTATAAAGAGTTTGGACCTTTCTTGGAAAATGTAGGAATATTGAATGTCTGAATCTAATTTAGGGAAACTATGATACACTATGTCTGAATAATAAATCAGTATCCAATTTACCACTATAACATTGTAACAGCCTAAAAATCATTTACTTCGTATAATGGTTATTAAAAATTGTTTGTAACCGTGTCCCACATATAAATCTACTCAAACCATTTTTATATATACTTACACACATAATTTTTATTTTACAAGCAAAAAAGATAATCTTTCAATTTCACAACTCTCTTTCATCCTCAACCTCTTCGAGTGTTTCTGCAGATATTCTTTATTATTCTTTTTAGAATAAAACGTTTTATTTTTGAACGGTTTATAGTACGAAATATTTACACAAATATAGCATTATTGTTAATTATCTTCCCTAGGATTTCCTCGCTGCAACGCAGCGGAGTACTCGTCTTGTTTTACCACTATGCAATTTGGGATAATTTGTTGATCTGCATAAAATTAGATGGCACTTTTATATGTGCGACGCGAGGTGTGTCCACTCTGCTTAAAGCAGAAACACGGACCGGGTTTGGCCAACAGTTCGAGTCTTAAACATAAGACAATAAATGTACCATGATTAAAAATTTATAAAAGATACCTCTGGTTATTATTACAACATTGTCTTAACAAGTAGTTTCTAAATTGATAGCATAAATTGTTTTAAAAACTAAGTTTCCAAAAGTAAAGGATATTTTTTTTCAGACCATACAAGTCCACAAAAGGAGGACATAATTGAATGCACTCATGTTATGTTTTTCTAACTTCCACCTACTTAATGACCTGAATAGATGATAAAAATGGGTCAACTATTAAATAGTTGGTGAGTACACAGGTTTTAGAACAAATGTTTCCAAGTGAAATGTCATCATGATAAGAATAACATCACCCCATCCTGTTACGAATCCCGCCCATACAAGACTCGTCGCATATGGATTCACAGCAGTTCAAGTAGTTTCCAAAAATGTGAAATCAAATGGTTGTAAGAGTTCCAAATTGGTATTTTATGTATGTTCTAGTTGTATATTCTATGGAGGCCACTACGTTAAATGATTCAGCCTAACCTGTTCCATCATAACCATTATTCTCAGTGTACATGCTCTATCTCAAGCATAAAGTAATGCTTTATTTCAAGCATAAAGTTGGTGATACTATTGCACTCCAGTACGAGGAGTAAGGATATGATAATCTCCTAAATAGTGATATCCATAATATTCGTGTCTCAATCCCAAGTAGAGCGGGAAGTAGTTTAATAGGTAGTGTAGTTGCGTGTTTACCACCACTAGACCTCAAGCATCAAAAATAACAGCATACCAAATTCAAAGTTACGAAGCAAGTTTCATCAGTTCATTTAGTTTTAAACAGTTCAAACACTTGTAAAAGCACAACCATTTGAGTTTAAGTACGACATGTCATGCTTTTCACCCTAAAACAAGAAAACGATAAAAAGGGGTTGTGAAGACTCACATATATACCAAGTTGCGTAATAACGCAAGATTCAACGAGCTCGCAAAACAACAAGGATTTTATAAGATAGTACCAAAAAAGTTCATACGATAATGACAAAATAATTTATAAAATAGTGTAATGTTTTCACCCCATAAAAGAGTTTTGAAAACGGTAAAATTTAGGGGGGGATTTTGAATAATCACATTTAACAAGAGAGTGTTTCAAGAGCGGCCACCAAACAAGAATACTAGGAAACCCTACAATACTTGTACCTTAGTTCTAACGCGACCTAAAACAAGTTAAAAAAGTACTAGCCAATCACACTAAACAATTGTTTGAAAAAAAAGAGAGGGTTCTACTAGATTGGATAACCCGTCATAAGACTTTGTCAAAATGTACTCTTTTACTAAAGTTCGCGTAAATTAGAACACAACGTTCATTTACCCACTTTTACCAACAACCTCTAGAGATCAACACGGGAATCGAAAATATTAATTCATTTCCTCTTGAGTAGCTTAGTGGCTCGGTCTAGGAGTACTCCGATACGGATTACATCTATTGTACTTCCAGAATAACACACATAAAATCATAAGATTTTTAAAAATTAAAACCAAAACTTGTCCCGATTTTTAAAGTCACTTCGGGTGAGTGGGGAGGACCGTGTTTCAACAAAATAAAAGTTTGATTCTGACCCAATCCTTCACACACCATAAAATATGGATCATCTTAGGATACTAATGATTTTGGTCAAATAATAAAGTGTAGTGGTTTAACAATCAAATACAAATCAAAACTCCCGGCCCCCACACACCCCCCAAACCCCCCCAACCCCCCCCCCCCCCACTCACCACTCCCTACCGCACAATTTGTCTCATAAATTTTGGTAATGTTAGACAGTCAATAAACAACGCGTACCAGAGGGTTAAGATTTTAGAGTTAAGCCCTAAGCTTCTGGCTGCGGTCAGTCCGAGCATCATGAAGCTGTGTATAGAAAATCTTACTCTCTTGCCTGCAAACCTGTGCCTGGTAGCTGACCCTCAAGTTAACTTCCTCAATGGAAGTCATCATCCTATGCTCAGAAGCCTGTAAAGCTCTAACGTAACTAACATCCTCTGCTTTGTCAGCAGCTCTAGCAATAGTCCGGGCATCATGACCAGGACTACGAATCAAACCATGTCCGGCCTCAACAACATCAACAAAATCATACTGACGTCTAGGTACTCTAGCAGCAGCAGCAGCAGAACTCTCTGCTACATCACACCCAGGTGGGGGAGCAGTAAGTACAAATCTCTTTCGAGGTGGCATGTCCTCCTCGGGGATGTCATCTCTCATACAGATCATGGATGCCCTATGACCCAATGGTGCCTAATCATAGGTAGGGCTGGTGGGAGGTATAGGTGTGGCAGCATGCTCAGCAATGCGCGCCTCCATGGATGCTGGCATGGGTGGCTCAAGTCTGACAGTCTTCCGTTCCCTACGGAGACGTGTCTGAGAAAAAGGGACCCTAGTATGAGGTGATCTAGGTGGTGGTGGTATAGCAGCAGTCTCGTTCTCTTCGAACGGCTCAGTCTCATTAGAATCCTCAGAGGGCTCATCCTCCTTAGCATCCTCATCCCCAGGCTCATGTTCCTCGCTGGGATCCTCCTCAGGATCCTCATCCTCATCCTCGGGGTCCTCATTGTCAGTCCCCGGCTCGTCAGGATAATCAATAGAATCCGTATCAGTATCATCCTCTATCGAATCCGAGTAAGCAATGTATCCAGGTGACTCAGCAGTCGGTGAAGCGTCATCAGCATAAGGCTGATCCTCGGCCTGAATGTCATCATCTGATGGTACGTGGTACCCTTGGTGCTTTGGCTCCAGAACATAGACTGGTACATGCTCATCCAACTCTATGGGGTCAGGTACATAGGCAGGTGACAGTAGGTGTGCCTGCCCTTGTTGGGCAACCTCCTCATACGGGTCCATATCCGGAAACTCGCCGACATTCACGAGTGGAATACCCCATGATGATGGTCCGTTTGAATCAGAAGATACGGACATATAGGTAACAGCGGACGATGCGTTGTCTGAACACATGACAAATTTGTAACCATGATATAAACTCGTATAAGTATATTATATAAGACCATCGGTAATATACGTAATGTAATATAAACACATATATAACCTATGTAAGCACTTAGTGTAATCAACTAATGCTAAAATAGTGCATGACATGTAAGCGTATACTAAATGTAAATAAGTAATGTATGCATGTCCCTTAAAAACTTTTGAATAACGCAATGTTTGAAAACGGTTATAGACCAAGTAAAAATATTTAACCTGGTTCTCTATAACGTTGGCTCTGATACTAATCTGTAACACCCCCAAAATGGGCCACAGCAGAATATGATGTTCCGGGGGTATTACTTCATAGATCAATAGCACAAGATATGAGAACGACCTCTATATGAGTCGTTTAGAAACTGATACATTGGATTTAATAAATGGTTCGTTACAAAAGCTCATGGGCTTAACTTGTTCAACTTGAAAAAGTAAAGATTTCACAACATAACAATATCCTAAAATGTAATGCATGCAAATCTTTATGATAATATGACTTCAAAAGACGACCATCCAATGTATCCATGACTTGCACCTTATTGACCTAAGAAAACATGTTTAAACTATCAACAATAATGTTGGTGAATTTATAGGTTTATAAATTTAATGAAGCGGATAGCATGATTTCCCTATAATAAAGTAACGAATACAATATCACAAAAATGTATTACGAAATGCACTAAGCTCATGACACTGAATCTAAACAATGTATGTATATCAAATACACATGAATGATGGTGCCCAATGTAGATGTTTAACCCGTAACATCTATGATATCAAATGGTATACATTCGTCATTTTCGGCCGATCGGTAAACTGGCAAGTGCTACTTGCCCGAACGGGGAGGTTAATCCCAAATAGATCTATTCATAACATTCGCGCTCACATAATGCAATTACCAATTACATCTATGCAACTAACAGTTCATGATAACGGGTATAGCGGGTTATAGCTACTTAGGCAAACTCGTAATATTTGAATTTAAAATGTACTTGCACCCATTTTGTAAAACCAACATGATCTCATCCCTAAGATTTGATAAATGATTGAAAAAGTATAAAAGTGGGGACTATAAACTCACATCAAGTAACGATAACGTAGAAGCAAGGTAGTGGTATGAAAAATGATGCAAAACACTTTATCCGCAACCTATGAATAAATAATACACATTCACTAACCAGAAAAATAATAATATAAATACTTGCAATCTCGTCCCTAGTGTGTGCTTGAACTATATTTGAAATAATGATATTTGAAAACAATTTCTCATTTTAATATGGTCGACTTTATCAGGTCAACGCGGTCAAAATATAAGTATATAATTTACGACTTTAGACTTTTAAGAAACTAGGTCGTATATACTTTAAAATATTCATTTAGGTCAGTCCTTGGTTTCGTCTCTAAGTATGTTAAATAATTTAGATGAAACGTTGACGTTACTATTTGAGTTAAGCGTACATATTACTAAGTTTTTACATGAGACGAATTAGAGTTTTACAATTAATTTACGGGTTCGTTAGTTGACGATATTCAAAAGTAAAAGTATATTTGAAATCTCAGTTGGGTAGTCTACAATTTTTATTAAGTAAGTTTTGTCTAAAATGGTCGTTTAACATGTTAAAAACGAGGTTAAACATGTGTGGGTCACAAGGGCAGTTTTATACTTAGAAAACAAATGTGTTATTCCAGCCTATCTCATTTACGTTGTCAGAGTTTTAAGGTCAGATCGTGGTTTCGTAACTTAACCTTGGAACAAAATAAATATACCTTAATAATCTATGGCCTACTGGCTATTATTTATCCTTTATAAACTTTGTGTGACGGGGTCGTTATCTAGGTCAAAACGTGGTCGAAAGATGGGGGCATGCGTTGGGCAGACTTGGCTGAGTGCACACAAGGTGTTCGACAGACTGTCGACACTTGTGACAAACAACCAAAAGTATACGCGAATTGCGAGCAGAA
This sequence comes from Tanacetum coccineum, assembly GCA_026074375.1. Taxonomy (NCBI): domain Eukaryota; kingdom Viridiplantae; phylum Streptophyta; class Magnoliopsida; order Asterales; family Asteraceae; genus Tanacetum; species Tanacetum coccineum. The sequence goes on from BQNB010041108.1 coordinate 27,639, forward strand.
TACTAAACAAAAAAGGGTGGTTTTTATTCTAAACTAAAGTTGATACATCAGGCTTTATATAACAGAACTTAGTTCGTCATTTCCCTTGGTACAAAGGTCACAATAATTCGAGTAAAAGGGGCTCGTTGGTTGTTTGCAAAAGAGAGCAGAAAGACAGTTTTTGCACAACATCTTTGAGGACTTGTAACTTTCTACTTACTTGACGAAAATATATGATTCTAGGGGCAAAATACTCATGACACGTCCTATTTTTGAAATGACCAAGTTCGATTTCATATTCCCTACTTTTAAGGGTCGAAAAAGTGTACTCAAAATTGTTAGTGTAGGCTGCGTTTTTAAAAAGAAACTATAACAGGTGCGTTTTCTTTTAATCCAACTATTAAGTCCAACTATAATGACGGGTTTTTCTACACCTAATACCCTCGCAACTATGTACAAGTTCCATTAGTCTCTTCGCAAGTTTTATAGGTTTTACATGTTTATTCGTTTTACACCAGGAACTAAAAAAAGACATGTTTTCCTTTTTATCAAGCACACCTATAGAACGTAAGCCTTGCACATATCATATAAGTAACGAGGAAAGGATTTAACTCACATAAACTCAAAGTCAAATGCATGAAATTGGTATAAAAAAATAGTGCGAACTCACAAGGCAAAGAAGGCAAGGCGTGCTTTGAACCCAAAACTAATGAGACCCTTGTTCGTTACTAATCCTCAACGAACAAACTACCACCACGATTAACCACTTAACCACGACCCTGAACTACTTTGCACTAGCTTGATCACGAACAAAAGGTTGCTGCTTGTATGCTTTCGTCGACCAAAAAAAAGAAACCAAAAGGATGGATTTAGGGTTAGGGTTTTCTAGGGTTTATTATCCTTTGACTGATGAAGGCACAAGGTTGCGAGTTGTTGTGTTTTGCTAGGAATAACCAAGCTGTGTGAGGAGTGGAGTTTAACAGAGTTGAGTGTGGGTTTGTTTTGTGAAAACCAGAATGAAAAACCATCATATTTATGCACAATTCTGAGGAAGGTTTACTAGTCAAAGGGGATACTCACATGTATATGTAATTGCAAATTTGGGAAGGTATCTTGCACATGATTAAAAAGTTGAGTACTGTGGATTTCTTGGGGAGGAAAAAGAGAGGGATAACAGCTAGGTTATCACGAGTGTTTTTTAAAATTTTCAAACTTTTTTTCAATTTTTTGATTTTTTTTCAAAATTTTGAACTTTTTTCAAATTTTCGAACTTTTTTTTAAATACTCGAACTTTTTTTTCCTCGAACTTTTTTTCAAATTTTTGATTTTTTTTTAAAATTTTCGAACTTTTTTATAGGAGTAAATGGATTTTTATCTAAGTTTATTTAGTTTCCTAGTGTGTAACAGTTAAAACTTTGGTGAAATTTTGTTTTAAGAAGTTTTTACTTGGATAAAATTTAATGAATGTGATCAAGTAACTCTTCTTGACGAGAAATATAAAATAAATGACGAATACAAAGGGTTTAAGTAAGGTCTTAATGGGTTTAGGTTACATCTCTAGCTAAATGCTAAATTTTGTGCCTACGCGATTTAACTAAAGCAATTTAAATGGAAATAAGCACGCAAAACCCAATAAATGAAAAGGGAATATGAAATAGATGGGGATCGTAATATGACCTGAAAACATGGGGTGTTATACATTCCCATATGAGGTGCTTTGTTATATTTTATGCCTGAAAAGTTAATCAATATGCAAACTTTTGCTAAAAATCCAAATTTTCTCCACGTCACGATAAATGATCTTATTTTTTCGCTTTGATTGCTTGAGGGCAAGCAATAGCTAAGTGTGGAGGGATTTGATAACGCCTAAATTATACATGTTTTCGGTGGCGTTATTTATACATATTTTATCATTTCTCGTGAACTTTCGATACTTAATAACATGAAATACTTGCAGGTTCACTTAAAGACATCCCGAGCTCAAATTAAACAAAGATCAAGTACTTATACACTTCGGAAATCAAGATACAAGAAAAAAGATAAAGTCTCAAGCTAAAAGTGCAAATGTGTGCCGCACTTACCCCTTGTGCGCCGCACTTCTCCTCAAAGTCAAAAGCATTAAAGGCTCAATCAAAGTAGTGCATTAACTCCCTAAGTACGCGCACAAATTACTTTGTGCGCCGCACTTCCCATCTGGCCACGCAAATAAATAAAGTTAATAAATACTGGTGCATTAACACACCATGTGCGTTGCATAATTTATTTTGTGCGCCACACTTCTATCCGAAAATAAGCCTATAAATAGAGCCAAAATTCTCACACATTATCATCAATTAAATCATTCCCTTAATACACTTCTCTCATCTAACACACAATCCCTTTCCCTTATGAAGTTCTAAACCTTCCCAACCTTTTCCTAAACCATAAACACCATACCATTTGAAGATTCAAGATCAAACAACCAAGAACAAAGAAGAATATCATCTTAGTTTATTAAAATAATGAAGTTTCTTGTTGAATCAAGTTATGTTATGAACTACATAGCCATGAGAGGCTAATTCTCTCATGACTGCTAGGTGAAGTTATGATAATGAATAATGTTTGGTATGATCGTGATCTTATTAATCTCAAGCTTATGTTGCACCCCTATTATATCTTATCTTGTCAGTTTTGCTTATCAACTTAGATTATATAATTGTATCGGTATAGGTCGAAAGACCCGTTATGATCTATATGGTTTTAAGGATTTGTCTATAGTCTTTATCATCTGTGTCGAGAGATCCACTTTCGTAAATTGATAAACAAAATAAGCTTTGATATAATAAGTGACTGGATCATTTGAGTGGCACATCTGGTCTAGCTAACTAAATATAAGTCTTAAGTTAATTAAGTTAATTTGTGAAAACGTTTTCTGACGAGAAATCCTTTTTATAAGTTAAAAGTTCCATCTTCGAGGTCTTAATTATTACCACTACTTATAAATTATTCTCAACTATCCGAGTAGTCATCTTTATTATCACTAGTTAAATAAAAGTTATTTTCAAAGTTGTTAAAGTCTATTTTCTTTCTGATTATTTGAACACTACTCAAATCCCTGTGGACGACCTGGTCTTACCTAAAAAAGATTATACTACACACGTGTGTTATACTTTTACCTGTGTGTTTCCCTATAATAAAATTGGCATTTTCAGTCATTATAAATTTAAAGCTTTTGAAACACATCAGTAGTCGAGTTTTATAAAGTTAAAACTTGGTAATTAGTTTAAAACAAATTATACGCATCATATGATCACCAGTATTCCATGATCAAAACCCGTCCAACATACCCACATCTGTAGATGCTATGTTCTGTCTCATGCAAACTACTTGATATTCATGACTTCCAACTACATATATACATGACCCCTTACCATTCTTTTTCACATCATAACCCCCTGATAGACTACCCACCAACGACAATATGAAGTGTCCCTTCAACAAACTTTGTACCAACATTTCATTGTAAACCCCGAATTGTGACAACCTCAGAGTATGCCCACTCTGATCCCTGACGATCTCTATAGAAAGTACGTTTCCTTTTGCTTTATCCACAAAACCCTTACTACCCTATATTTCAGCCTTGCATCCGTAAGAAAAAACCATACCATCTATATAGAGAAATAATTGTATGAACATACCTGGTGTATACTCCCAATAATAGCCTTCGCTGTCGTCATTGCTTTTCCTTCAACCGTTGCTGAGCATAAATACATCTGATTGAGCATCCATATATTCTTTCAATCCAGCCTTCCACTTGAAAATCAACTCACAAACAATTGTATCAGTGAAAGTTAATGACTCATGTACATATATCTTCTTTGCTTCAACAACTGCAAAAACAGCCTCATTGCTATCTTCTATATACCTGAATAGTTCATGTACCGAGTGTTGCTCCCTATCACGTGCTGAATGATAGTATATAATATTGAGTATGTGCTTCTTGTAAATCGGCTACCTGACCATTATTACCCTGAGGGTTTTCTATAGGTTAGTAGATCAATTATTACAAGAAAGTGGGTTTAGCACACGGCTTATGAGATTTGTTGGTAAAGTTGGTTAAAAAATAACTTGACAAAGTTTGCAGCAAGGTTAAAAAAGAATTGCTAGTATGAATACTAGGTTAAACATTGAAAAGCATGATGTGAATAATGTACAAAATCATGGAGGTTCAAAACAAGTTGGGTTCAAACAACTTGGTCTTGGTGTTGAAACAAGCGTCCATAGAGTATAGGTTAAAAACGTGTTTGGTTTGAGGTGGAAGTGCAAGGAGCTCAAGGGAATCATGAAGTTGAGGTTTTTCATGTTAGTAACGATCATGATGTAGTGGCTCAAAGACGGTTGGAGGACAAATAACTTGAAGAAAATACAAACACGGATTTCTTGGTAAAGGAGCATGAATTGGTACACTTTGGTATAAAGGTCGGGGCAAACATTATGGTAACCGTAGTACCTGGTCAAGAGGGTGCATATGGTAATGTTGCTGAAAAGACGAAAGTAAAGGAGTATATGGAAGCAAATCTAGAAAAATTACTAAAGTACAATGCCTGGTTGAAAAGGTGGTCCTCGGTTCGAGGTTCCAGCATGAGGAAAAAGATGCTGAGTATCGGTAATGTTTAAGTGTTACTCCTAAGATGAAAATTGTTGGAAATTAGGAGCAAACTTAACATAAATTAAGGGTTTAAGTATACATTGTAATTTAGATTGGGACTAGACTATAAATATGATTAGTTAAGCTTGCCTTGTAAGGCAAAAATGTTTCCTATTTGACTTAAGATATAAAGAGGGTTCGAGAGTATATCATGTGCATATTGTTTCTTTTCTTTTGTCAATAATCTTGTGATCTTGAGGTGTCGAATATTTTTGTGAACTCTTTAATCACTTCCGTGCTAAGCTTTAGGTTTGTTGGAGGTTTTTTCCAACAATTGGTAGCAAAGCAGAAAAGAAGGTACAAATAAACCTCACCCCCTCATCTCTATTTATAGAGAATGAGGGGGGAGAAACCTAATCTTTGGTAAACAAGGAATCTACAATTGAGGAGGTTAGAAGATTTCCTAATACATGACTAACCTCCTTAAGTTTGAGCTAAACTACAAATAGCCCCCTAAACTTACATCGTAAGTAAACACTAATATTCTAACATGCGTAGACTTAAAAGATGGTTAGCTTATAGGAATACACTCCTCAAGGCTTATCAACTAACATAGATATACATAAAATTGTAATTTGTAAATTACATTTACCTCGATCAGTTAAAAGTACAAAACTTAAGCTCTTAATTATAACGAGGACAATGCGGTATTTCACGTGAATTGTTTTGGTTATACAAATATTCTCTAGATTTAACTCAAGGATAGCTTTTTAAAATTTTAAGTAACTACAAGGACTATTTATGTAATTTTCGTCACACAAAAAATCCCCATGTTTAACCTAGGAATTGTGTTTGTAATCGCAAGTGTTCGTGACACAAAGAAACCGTAGATTTAACCTAAGGATTGCGTATGCAATCGCAAGTAACGGGAGAAACGTCTTTTGAGCAAATTTAGGGACTTTCTTTTTGCAACACACGTGAACCGGAGGGACGTTTATGTATATTTTTTGTTACAAAAACAATCCCTAGGTCTAACTTAGGGACTCTTTTTGTAATCAAGAGTAAAAAGGTAAGGTAAGGTAACGTGACCCAATCCCATCTTCCACGAGGTATGAGAGAGGTAAGATGTAAACAGTCTTACCCCTACCCGAAGGTAAAGAGACTGCTTTCAGAGGACCTCCGGCCTTGTAGGAGGTAAGGATCGAACCCTTAACCTCTGTCTCCAAAGGAGAAGAGGTTTTCGAATTGATCTAACCCTACTTTTTAATCAAGAGTAAACCGTAATAACCTTTTCGCAATCTTTCAGCGTCTATGTTCGTAATTGCAAGTAAATCATGATGACTATTTTTATTTTGATGTTTGCTATCTTGTGAATAGTAAACATTTGACAAATATTTATACTTAAAATTAAATTAACTAAAAGATATTGCCTATTTGATAATAAACCAGATGTCGACTAACCGATACATAAAGTAACACTGTAGTGATCATGGAAGCCACGTAGCTTTTGAGGAAATCAATTACCTTTAAGTGATCTGTAAGTTTGGTTTAATAGACGAGTGTGAGAATTATATATCTCATGATAACGTGAAAACCTTTTTATCAACATGTCCAAAAACGTTGAAAGAATGATATTGGTTCACGAAGGACTCTTAAAAAAAACCGCATGTGAAAATTTTACGATAAAAATAAAAGGAGGTGATATGCACACCACACAAAGTGATGTGCACACCACAAAATCACATGTGTGATGCATATGATACAACACCACATGTGCATTTTTATGGTGTGCACATCACTTTGTGTGGTATGCATATCAACTCTCAAAAATAAAATGCGACTTTCTTTCTTAAATGTGTATATTTTCATCTGTGAAGAAATTGCATTTAACAATTTACATTTGCATTTGGAATTTTCTCTAACGATTCTCTGTTATTCAATGTCCTATACCTTGTGAAATTGTTTCAGATTTTCTGGACATCTGGTTTTACATGGTTACGTGTAAAATAGAGGTTTTCATGCTATTTAAGGTAAAATCACATATTCTTTTTGTCATAATAACCAGTCACATGTGATATTTTTTTTGGAATTTTTCATTAACAATCATCCTCTACTTTGTGATTTTTTGAGCTAATCGCCTAGAAATGTATATAACTCGTCACTTTTTATAGTTTCATGTACTAAACTTTTTTTCCTATTAAATCCAAAAACTTTTAAATTTGTACTTTTAAGTGTACCATGTGACCGGCTAGTAGACTAACCGGTCATAGGGTGCACATAAAAGCAAAAATTCAAAAGGTTGTTGATTTAATAGGAAAAAAAAGTTCAGTACACAAAACTATAAAAGATGGTAATTTGCCATTCACACATATAAGTATTGGTTTTACTGATAAATTAATGTTTGACATAAGGCTTCTCGAGGCTTGAAATTTTAAAATAAGCTAAGTTAGAGGGTGTTTGGATAATGGTTTAACAAACAAACATTGAAATAAACAGATGATGGTTTGGACAATGATTTAACAGACAAACATTGAAACAAACAATGATACAAAGTGGTTCAGGATTACAACCAAAATTTAAAAAAAAGTACAATGTTTTGCGGGACTGTAAAAATAGATTCCTTACTATAAACCTAGCATTCAAACCCCAATATCTTACATCTATTGCTTCTATCAAACATTTAACAAACAACAATTCTAACGAACAAACATTGAAACAAACACCCTTCCATTGGATTTCCAACTTGACTTGACTTCATTTTCAAAACCTGCAAAACAAACAAATTGAAACATAAAAGGGTTATTGAACAGAAATTTTAAACAAAAATGTCTAGGCTGCAAGCAGAATTACTTGAACCTCACAATTTGCGATAATAAAATCATGCTTCAAACTACAACTAAGAGCTCTTAAACCAAACTAAAAATATCAAATAGAAAATCTTACTTGGACTTCCTCTTTGTGCTTGAAGATCCCACATCTAAAGCATTAGGAGCTCTTAAAGCAAGGATACAATTAGTCAATTTAACCTTGCTTTTTATAGGTTTCTTGACATAGTGATCAACTGGTGTGTTGAGGGAGTCTAAGAAAAAATACGCATCCAGTCATGGAGATTTTCCTGAAATTGAAGTTGAAGCAGCTTGTGGTTGTTCTTCAGCACTGTCATTGTCATCAGTGTCGGAGAAACTAGCATCACCCATGAACACAATTTCTTCATCAGCCGAGAGATCTCCATACTAGATGATATTATGATCACTTCTGCAATTTCAAACAATAAGATGTCAATAGAATACTAACATACCAAATATAGAACAATCCAATAGGTAACACTAATCATAATACTTTCAAAGCATATAACACCTTAGAATTAAGTAATCTACTCAGTAAACAACTTGTTTTCAAGAATTGTTTGTTAAATTACTTATTCAGAGTAAAATAAACACTTAAACAATAAGTTCATTTCAAATAAATAACCCCATAAGCCCCCTATAAATTTAGCAAAGCTAAAACTTCACATTATAGCTATATTACTAAAGAGCAGTACTAGGGAACCATGCATTTTTTTACGAACTACAAGACAAAATTTACAAAAATAGCTCTTTAGGTTATCGACCCGTTGCAAAGTTAGTCCTTAATGACTAACTTTGTAACGGAACGATAATCCAAGGACTATTTTCATAAAAAAATTCATAAACAATTTATACAAATAGTCCTTGGGGTTATCAGTCCGTTGCAAAGTTAGTCTTTAATGACTAACTTTGCAACGGAACACTAATCCAATAACTATTTCCGTAAAAGTTTCACCAACCCCGAGATAAATACCATACATAAATAGTCATTGGGTTATCATTCCGTTGCAAAGTTACTCCTTAATAATGACACTATACAGAATTTGTCATTGAGTTATCGTTCCGTTGTAAAGTTAACGTAAAACCTCGCACTCCGTAGCGGAGCGCGGGTGAAAAACCTCGTTAATCTAATACCACACAATTAAAACACCATTTTACTTTCCAAATACAAAATAATCCAACATATACCACTGACCTTTCGCAAATGCACTATACACTAACCTTTCACAATCTCCGGTTCATTGTAGACTTTTTCCTTAAGTCTTCGAGTATAATATCGACCATTTCGTCGTTTTCCTTTCAATTCTTCCCATATTTAGCAATAACATACTCCATGATTTCATCAGTTAGTACAACTTTCGTTCAATTTTTATCCTTCCAAGAATCTGTCATTGTTCAATTGATTGATTGGTGTTATAGCGATTTCGTAAAGGGGGAAAAGGGAGAAATGAATTGTAATAGGCCTTATCCTTATCATTCTAATGAATGGTAAAAAAGGGTAAAAAAGGATACGCTATATAATCGGGTCCTATGATTGGTGAAAAGTCAACCGGGTCAACGAAATCGGGTCAAAATAACCAAGTAAAAAGTTATCTGAAAATGCTAATTGTTATCTTTTTAGTTCCGTGTAATGATTTTCTTTCTTATCAAATTAATAAACTTTTGAATTCGTGCTTTTATGTGTACCTTGTGACCGGTTAATCTACTAGCCGGTCATATGGTACACTTAAAAGCGTGAATTCAAAAGTTTGTTAATTTAATAGGAAAAAGAAAGAAAACTGTAAAATATGGTAAGTTAGATACATTCTCTAACGATCAGCACATTTTTCTTCTTCATGTTTTTTAAGCATGTGGCTTAAAACATTCTCACGTTCTCACAAACTATATAATTCTCACGTAAACGTACCCTCGTATAATAATTATAATTCTTACATGAATACTATTAATACAACCAAAGGATTTTTATTAGTTACTACTCCTATTTTTTATGTGTAAAGTACTATGTTGTTTCATGTGATGAGAGCCATTAAGGGGAATACAAGCCAGTCTTGGTGCCAGTCAACCAATCATATTAACCCCACTAACTTTGTCAAAGAGACGTCATTTGCAAGCAATACTAAATATACTTTATTCATTTACACATGTAAAAGTTGAAAATAGAAGTTTGTTTATCTGCATTTTGACCATTTAGTTATTTTCTACTATTTATATCGATCCTGAAGTTCTGAATTAAAATCTAATATATGGTTACGTACTTACGTTGGTCTATACTCATTCACGTTTATGCTCATAAAATTTCATAAAATTATATAAGTAAACTTTGTGGCACATGAAAATGAACGTAGTTTATTTAGTGTAGCAAAACAAAACAAATGATTGTTGGAATCGCTAAATTATAACAAAAGTGATATCATCATATATCTTATCTGCGTTTGATACTTTGTGCTCGACAACTTAATTATATTAAACGACATGATACCTAAATTGACATTATTAACATTAATCATCGCGATACATATGGATATAAATGAATAATATAAGAGGAATATGAATGATTATCTTGAATGGTGTCATATTTTTGGGTTCATAGTCATGAAGGTTTGGTAAACCCCACACATCCACATTTCACCAACTAAGAAGCTTTGCCAAACCTTGGAATATAAGTTGGGTTATCACCATCCATATCAAAACAACTCAACCACCCTCAACTCTAACCCTTGTGGTCAACTGGCTATCAATTTCCCTTCACAAAAAGATAAAGTAAACCCCAAAAATTAAAGATATGAATATGATAGACCAACAAAAGATAAAGTACACCAACACAAGAATATTAGGAGACACATCAACCCTACCTCTAACTTTGCTTCCCTTCTCATCTAAGACCTCTCCCTTTACTCTTCTCTACACTAACCTTTTTTTGGAACTACATAGGTTGATTTTTGTTTGTAATATTTTCATATAGTGTGGTGGTCATGGGTTCTATGGGCAGCCCTAGCAATTCCAACTGGCCACCATATAATAGTTATAGAGATTGTTCACAAGGCATTTGTAGCATATATTGCCCACAATGGTGTTACTTAATATTCCCCCCACCACCTTCTTTCCAATCTGGAGACGATGACTCTGGCATGAATTTCTCCCCTCTCATCATTGTTGTGATTGGAATCCTGGCGAGCGCTTTTCTTTTGATAAGCTACTACACACTAATCTCCAAGTATTGCAAAAGGAGTAGAAACCGAGTGAATGCCCCTTTGGAATTTGAAAATCGGAATCACTCAACAACTCACGACCAGTTGCAACATGCAACTACTGGACTGGATGAGTCATTGATCAAGTCTATTGCGGTATGCAAGTACAAGAAAGGTAATGGGGTGGTAGAAGGATCCGAGTGTGCGGTATGTCTTAGTGAGTTTCAAGAAGGTGAGAGTTTAAGACTATTGCCAAAATGTAACCATGCATTTCATCTTCAATGCATTGATACTTGGCTAAGGTCTCATTCCAATTGTCCATTATGTCGATCACATGTCATGCCTGGTATTCCAGTTCCATTCCAACGACCGTTGGAATCACAAATCACATCCTCTAATTTCCACGTATCTTCCCTTGTGTTCCAAAGAACGAATGATCCTGTTCTTGTTGCAGAAGAGACACAACAAGATGCTCATAGAAACGAAGTTGTGGTTCACGTCGTTATAAACGATATTCTCCCAAAATACCCTTCTCATGAACTAGAGTGCAATGCTGAAGAAATGAGGATTCCCATGAATATGGAAATTGGAAATGACCAAGAAGTTCAAGGATATAGAAGATCAACTTCATTAGGAGCAATGCCTAGCCAAGATCAAAATCTTTTGATTGCTGATATATTAAATATTGAAGAAGATTATGAATATCACGATAACCATAATCAGAATCAAGTGGGCACATCTAAAGGTCAAAATAGTAGATTAGCAAAGAGAAGTAATAATAACATGAAGAGATCTCTATCCACAGGGAGATTTGTGTTCACAAGACATGACAAAGGTAAAAATTCCATTTTACCCAACTGAGGACTGAGTTGAAATTCGGTTTGTACAAAGATGGAATATAATTATTGTACATGTAGATTAATAGATTTCATGACATTTTACTTGTGGGAAAGGATGCTTTAATCCGTTGACAATGAAATGGTTTTTTTGTTTTCTTTAATCTTTTTCATAAGTTATAATGATTTTTTTGAGCAACATAACATAGAATTATCATTACTTCTACAGAGCGACATGTACTTTGTGTGATAACAACTATACATTAATTCTGAATCGATTTTTAATTTCCAGAAAAAAAAGTGAAAATGTATGTTTGTGTACTTTGTGTAATTATTATTGAGAAAATTCTTAAAATAGTGTTTACCCTTTCTAGAACTAAAAAATAAACTTCCCAAAATAGATCAGTCGTCTGGTCTCTTAAGTCGCCTAAAAAACTTTTCACTTTTTGTGTAAGTTACTTTTCAGACATGTTTTTAGAAGATCTACTTAATGTACTTTTAGGAGAATTCTTTTTTGTCCTTTTCTAAAAAATTAGTTAAACATAATAGTACTTTTATAATCTAAAAATTAGACAACTGACGGTATATGTACTTTGGGCGACTTTTTAAGATTATTATTTTTTGTTTTTTTAGAAATTGATAGTTGCGAAATGTATATGTGATTTAGGCGACTTACGACATTAAAATCAATTAACTCAAAAAAAAAAAAACACACTTCTACCCCAATTAAAAACACACACTTATAACCCAAATTATGGAACCCAATTAAAAATCCCAAGATACCCCAAATTAAAGTGTAATATGTCATGGTTTATGTAGGGCTAATGATTTGCACACTCTTATTTTTTATCCATACACTTCATTTCGTGCTTTAACCAGTTGTACATTTATTGCAGTTTGTACATTTGAATGTATGGATAAAAAATAAGAGTGTGCCAATCAACTCCCTTTATGTAGTAGTTTGGGTTCCATAATGAAAGAAGAACAATAGAAATTGAGTATCGAACTAATTCAAATGATTGCAAATGGATCGGGGAAAAGAATAGTCATTACAGTTGATTATCTTCGTTGAATTTTGCTTTCAATTAAGATTTTTGTAGATTTTCATTGTTCTATTGTTCATGGATTTCTATTGTTTTGCATTAGGGTTGGCGAAGGGACCGAAGGAAAATAAGATTTGCTGTGAAAGAGTATCTTGATTTTGCATTTGACCAAGAACTTTTGTAAAAAAATTTGGTGGGATTTTAATTGGGTTCGATAATTTGGGGGGTATAAGTGTGTGTGTTTTTAATTGGGGTAGAAGTGTGTGTGTTTTTTTTTTGAGTTAATTGATTTTATTTTTGAGTTAAAAGTGTATACATGGGCCAAAAAGTAAAAAAAAATCTTTTAAAGTAAAATGCCGTAAGTCGCCTAAATCACATATACATTTTGCAACTACTAATGTTTAAAAAAACAAAAAAAAGTTAATTTTAAAAAGTCGCCTAAAATACATATGCTGTCAGTCGCCTAATTTTTGGATTATAAAAGTACTAAGTATTATGTTTGACTAATTTTTTTAGAAACGGTATCGTTAATAAGAAACAGTCCAGCTTTCGATTAGGGGGGTCGTGGCTTGAATTATTGTTATCTTTCTCTTTTTTTGTGAATGGGATTGATCGGTTTCGTGTTAAGGGAGGATTCCGTTCTACATTTGCTAAAAGGTTCGAAGAGCCGGCAGTTAATCGGAGTAAGATCTCTTTTCAGTTTCCTACTCGCTTAAACTCTGATCAGGCTTTGGATTTGGAGCGCCCGGTTTCTTGTGACGAAATTCGTCAGGCGGTTTGGGGTTGTGGAGAAGATAAGTCTCCGGGTCCCGATGGATTTACGTTTGAGTTCTTTCGTAAATTCTGGGATATTATTGGCCCTGATTTTTGTGTTGCTGTCAAATGGTTTTTTGATCATAGTTCGTTTTCTAGGGGCTGCAATTCTTCGTTTGTTGCTCTTATTCCCAAAAACTCGGATCCGAAATTTGTGACTGATTTTCGTCCTATAAGTCTGATTGGATGTTTATACAAGGTGGTTACTAAAATTCTTGCTTTACGGTTGTCGGCGATTATCTCAGGTTTGATCTCAGATGTTCAAACGGCTTTTGTTCCGGGTAGGCAAATTCTGGATGGTCCCTTCATTATTAATGAATTACTTGCTTGGTGCAAACACTATAAACATCAAGCTATGGTGTTCAAAGTAGATTTTTTGTAAGCTTACGATTCTGTTCGTTGGGATTACTTGATGGATGTTTTAAAGTCTTTCGGGTTTGGGGATAAGTGGTGTGGTTGGATCAAGGGCAGCTTATCGGCAAGTATGGCGTCTGTTCTTGTTAATGGATCTCCTACGGCTGAATTTCAATTTTTCCGTGGTTTGAAGCAAGGCGATCCTTTGGCGCCTTATCTTTTTATTCTTGTTATGGAGTCGTTACATTTGTCGTTCTCCAGAACGGTTGATGTGGGCATTTTCAAAAGGATTCAAATTGGTAAGGATTTCACGTTGTCTCACCTTTTCTATGCGGATGATGCTGTATTTATTGGAGAATGGTCCGACGAGAATCTTAGTCGGATCTTACATGTTTTGCATTGTTTCTCTTTAGCTTCTGGCTTGAAAATTAATGTAAAAAAAGTCACTTACTTGGAGTTGGAGTCTCGAATGACGCTACGGTAGCTGTTGCCACTAACTTAGGTTGTGCAATTATGAAAGCTCCTTTCAAGTATCTTGGCGTTATGGTTGGTGGGAACATGTCGCGAATCGATGCTTGGGACGAAACGTTGAGTAATCTGAGGTCTCGGTTGTCAAAATGGAAGTCTAAAACTTTATCCATAGGCGGGCGACTCACGTTGCTAAAATCGGTACTTGGTTCTTCTCCTATTTATGCTATGTCTTTATATAAGGTGCCAAAGTCTGTTTTGTCTTCCATGGAAGCAATTCGTAGAAATTTTTTCTACGGTTCTCAAGAAAAACTGAATTTCATTAATAAAAGTTACTAATTACATTACTTGGAAAGGAGATTACAAAACATTTTAAGGAAAATTACATTTAAGAAAAATACGAAATTTAAGCTAGACTAAATTACTAAAAAACTAGATATCGTGTGTGTGAGAGGTGAGGCTCTATTTATAGGCTGCCTTGGAAGATTCTAGCCCTCTTGCCCTGCTCTCCAAACTTTCAATCTTGGCCAATCATTTCTTCAATCATTCAAGCATCAATTGTGGCCGTTTGATCAAGCTGTGGACACCTGAAGATTGCCAGCGTGTCATTCCATTGATGTGACGTTTGTGCTTCTTTTGTGAGTATTTTAGTGCAAAAACCCACATTCCATTGTGCTTTCTCCATTGCTACGTGGCATAAGCTTGATAGAGGGATACTTAGAGCATTGATTTGACTAATCTCTCCCTGCCATCTTGTAAACGATCACTTGAATTGACCTAAGCACCCTTTAATTTTGATTTGCCCTTTGTTTTACCATGGGAGGTGAAAGGGGGACGATGGGTGAATAGTAAATAGGATTGGCGCCCAATTTTCGACAGTTAAAACTGTTGGACTTTGGTGAATTTGCAAATATGGCCCTTGTGTTCTCTCTTCCCTTTTTAGCTATAATTAATTTACGAAAATTGCAAAACTGGCCCTTGTGGTTGTTATAAAAGGACATGGGCTAGGGTTTTGGGTTTGGTTGACTTTTATTGACCATCTTTGACTGGATTTGACTGAGGCTTGACTTTTCTGGCTTCGGCTTTGAATCTTTGGCTTCTTTTTGAACTCTTCTGATTCTCGTGTCCGTGCTTGCTTGTTTTTGACTGTTTTCTTGTGATTTCTGACTTATCCGTACCTGCACACACAAAACACAAATACAAGCATAGCAATGCAAGAAAATTGTTTTATGCCATTTTCTATGGTTCCGTTCTGGTTTAATTTTGGGTTATTTTAGATACTAACGGATATTGTGTATTCTACACTTATCAAAGGGGTGTTATTAAGGTTGGCTCCCCTACTTTGCCCGAAAACCTAGTATTCTTATGATGATCATGAGGATGTGCCACACATTTTTTTTCAATAGTGTTTCATTTTGGCGATTGATGTCTCTCGGGTCTGCCGCTTTTATTTGTCGTTGGTGGGATGTGGTGGTGTGTGGGTGCTTGTGGCTCTTAATCGAGTGTCTTTCTTGGTTTTGTTTTGTCGAGTGGGATTTTAATTGGGTTCGATAATTTGGGGGTATAAGTGTGTGTGTTTTTAATTGGGGTAGAAGTGTGTGTTTTTTTGAGTTAATTGATTTTAATTTTGAGTTAAAAATGTATGCATGAGTCAAAAAGTAAAAAAATCTTTTAAAGTAAAATGTCGTAAGTCGCCTAAATCACATATACATTTTGCAACTATCAATGTTTAAAAAAACAAAAAAAAGTTAATTTTAAAAAGTCGCCTAAAATACATATGTTGTTAGTCGCCTAATTTTTGGATTATAAAAGTACTAAGTATTATGTTTGACTAATTTTTTTTAGAAAAAGACAAAAAAAGTCTCCTAAAAGTACATTAAGTAGGTCTTCTAAAAATATGTCTGAAAAATAACTTACACAAAAAGTGAAAAGTTTTTTAAGCGACTTAAGAGACCAGACGACTAGTCTATTTTGAAAAGTTTATTTTATGAGGTATAAAAAGGGTAAACACTTTAGGCGACCGATCTATTTTGAGAATTTTCCCATTATTATTCCATTTTCTTTATTACGTATTAGGTTCACTTATTTATCCGCTAGACCTTTTTGCTCGATTCAAATATTTCAATTACGTAGAAGACCTCTTTGATATGCTCATCTTTAAGTGTAAAACAAGTCTTAAGATAACGTATTCAACAATGAAACAATATAGTGAAGTCCCTGTTCATCTAGATAAAGAAGTTTAAGCAAAATGAAAATGAAAGAATAAAACTACTGTATTAGCTTTAATTGTATATTTCTACATCGATATACACTCGTATATATGTAGTGTGTAACAACTAGGTTTTTATATATAAGGGACAATATTATCGTGTTCAAATTTACTCGATGCAGGACATGAATATATATGGTTAGTTCGATCTTATTATTACACATGACTGTTAAATATGAATATCGTAGGTTCAATCTTATTGTTACACACGAATCTTAAGGATGATGAGACTCAGGGCCGCTGTCTTCGATGGCGTGCGAAGTAAGTGAACGGTTTGGGTCTCCAAGTTTTAAGTTCCTCAAAATTATTCCAAATAATATTATAATATATATTTATATATATAATTCCTTGGAAAAGAACTAATAATAAGTGAAAAGAAGTAGCTGCATTATTTATCATCACTAAATGGATTCCACAGTTATAACACATTTTATTTTGGCATAGGCTAGGGTTTCCAAAATAATTCACAACCATAACTGATAAGAATCACTTTCATATTAATATGTCATTAAAATTTTTAAAGGAGCTAGCTAAGCTAGCTAGATCATATATCAACCATCTGTTTCAACTAATCTCGCGGCACGCTAAGTTCATTTTAAGTTTCAAGTGCTACTCACAATTTATTTGTTTTAACAGAACCAAAATTTCAGTAACAATGACATTATCAATTGTGAGTAAAAAGTGCAAAAGAGGACAAAATGCGATGTACCAAGCTTTGCACATGTTTATGTGCCTTAGTGGTATTTGTGTCGTAAAGGGAGCTTCTGTTTCTAGCAACTTTGTTGCCAGCTTACCAAAGACTTGTCGGTGGAATAATTGGTATTATAACTATAATTGACATTTATTAATACTTTTAGGAATGTGTGCTTTTTTAATATTAAAAAAAACCACCCTTTCAAAGTAACAAGTTAGGTCACCCGCGCTCCGCTGCGAGATGTTTGGCGGCCGGTGTTTTCGGTTGGACGTGTTAGAAAGTATGTTTTTGTAAAAAAAAAAAATTAACGGTCGTTAAGCAACGACCGATTTAAAGCACTGTTTTGGTGCATTATAAAAAAAAAACTTAACGGTCGACCGCTAGTGGGGAAATGGGTGTTTTATAAAAAAAATTAAAATGAGGGCAGTTTTCGTAATTTAACAAATAGTGCGAGGGGGTATTTCGTAAATATTTGAGGGGCTATTTCGTAAATAAAAAAAGGAACGGGTCGGGGCGGACCGGGTCGGGTCGACCCGACAATACCGATAACTCAAAAAGTGCGAGTGAATATTTTGGGAAAAAAAGCAAAAAAACAATTAAATTTTTTTTTAAATGTTTCGAGACATTCACTAAAAAAACAGGAACCGAGACTAAAAAAGTCGGATGAGAGTATTTAAAAAAAGAAAAAACAAAAGTTATTTTTTTCTACTGGAAAAAAAAACCGATTTGGAACCGGGTAGGGTTGAGCCGGCATATTAAATGCACCCCGGTAAAAAAAAGGAAAGTTTTATCTTAAAATTTTTTTGAGGGAAAAAAGTTTACTTTTAAAAACTTTTTGAGGAAAAAAAAGGAAAAAAAAATGGTTAAAAAAAAAAACTAACTGTTAAGAAAAAAATATTCATAAAAAAACAGACCAGATGGCTCCGGACAGTGCGAGGAGGAGATATTTCGAAGAAAGAAAAAGCAAAATTTTATTTTAAAATTTTTTTTAGAAAAAAAAAGAACGGGACGTAAAAAAAAGGAAAGTTTTATCTTAAAATTTTTTTGAGGGAAAAAAGTTTACTTTTAAAAACTTTTTGAGGAAAAAAAAGGAAAAAAAAATGGTTAAAAAAAAAAAACTAACTGTTAAGAAAAAAATATTCATAAAAAAACAGACCGATGGCTCCGACAGTGCCGACGAGGGTATTTCTGAGAAAGAAATAGCTAAATTTTATTTTAAAATTTTTTTTTAGAAATAAAAGAAACGGGCACGATTACGGAGCGCGAGGTTTGATGGAAACTTTAAGGTTTATTCATAAAAAAAACAGACGATGACTCAAATCAGCAAGAGAGGGTATTCCGAGATAAAAAAGTAAATCGCGGCACGCTAAGTTCATTTTAAGTTTCAAGTGCTACTCACAATTTATTTGTTTTAACAGAACCAAAATTTCAGTAACAATGACATTATCAATTGTGAGTAAAAAGTGCAAAAGAGGACAAAATGCGATGTACCAAGCTTTGCACATGTTTATGCGCCTTAGTGGTATTTGTGTCGTAAAGGGTGCTTCTGTTTCTAGCAACTTTGTTGCCAGCTTACCAAAGACTTGTCGGTGGAATAATTGGTATTATAACTATATATTTACAAAGCGCACCCTCAAACTATGCGAGAAGTTATTAAAACGATCTTCAACTTTGATCTATTTACGACTTTTTTATATAACAAATTTTAATTATCAAATATGGAACGTATATCTATCGATTTATTCGTAAAAAAATATGCCGTTGAAAAGATCGTCGAATTGCAAACAAAATGAGCCAAATATTGCAATGCTTCTGACTTACGTATGATTTTATAAAAAATGTTGAAGTATAATATATATTTTTAAAAAATTACGGTAGTCGAAACAATTAACAAAAATAGTCATTGAAGTTATCGATCCGTTTTAAAGTTAGTCTCACACGCTCCGCGGTGGAACGCGGGTTGTAACACTTTGAAGGATAAAAAAAACCAAACATATTTGATAGGAAATTCCTCAGCGACCTTTGTTAATCGACATGTTTATGATACGGGCCTATTTATTGTTTATTGGCTTAGCCTGATTTTAAAATATATATAAAATGAAAGCCGAAGATCCTCCGCTCTTAGCCCACGTCCATTGCTAATAACCTTTTGCCTAGACAAGTTTCACATCCACCAGGCTTTAGTCTTCTCATATGGGCCAATTCACTCGACCTCAACA
>BQNB010041109.1:0-46973 GCA_026074375.1 Tanacetum coccineum
TATAAATAATATTTTTAAGCTCTTTTACTTCATTTTGCAAATCAATTTCAGTGTCTAAATAATTATTTTCTTTTTGTTTTGATTCATTCTTGAAAACATTAAATGTTTCCACTAATGAATCCTTCTCTTTGATTTGAGTTGAAAGATTTTGTTTAAGTGAGTCAATTTGCTCTTTGAGTGCAAGTTTTTCCTTAATTAAACCATCCATTTGGGATTCAATAAACTTTTCACGTGTACTTAAGTCTATGTTAAGTCTTTGTTCAAAAGTTTGAACCCGTTCTTTATATCTCTCCAGCTCAGCATCTAAGGATTCACTCTTTGATTCCTTATTGGCCTTATTCCAATTATCTACATGATTCATCATTTGTATAGACATTTGTTCAATCACATAATGTATCACAACATCTTGTTGTACAGACGAATTAGTATCTTGAACAGTTTCCTGTTGTTTTTCTAGCAGATATTGAGAGTATGGGATGATATTACTATCACTTATTATCTCATTCTCTAGAAGATCAATAATAGGTGTTTGTTCAAAATACTGCATCGCTTGCACACTTTGATTATCCATATCATTTTGATATTTTTCAGTGTATGGAACCTCAGAGAGAACGTCTGAACCGTAGTTAGAGAGATTGGCCATTAAAGTTGCTTGTACAGTAGGGACTTCATCACAATCTGAATCATATGAATGAATGTCGTCTGATTAGAAGATTGCATTATTGAACACTATGTAAGCACCTGGACCAGAATCAACTTTATCTCCTGCGTCTGCCAAAATTGCAAGTTGTTCTTTGCTCAATTGAATCTATGCTTCCTAAAGTTGTACTAGTAACATCTTTTGCTTGAAGCATTCATCATGTTGTACCGTCTTTGAGTGAGTGTACTTCCTTGCCATATCATCATCACTCTTTAAACTATTGTACACACAACTCAGAGTCTATCTTTCTTGCATAACATCTTGGTACATTAGATCTGATAAAGTCTCTAGTTGATTGTTGTGTAATGAGTCAATTGATGTAACTGTGGTACATATGAATGACAAAGCTTTATAGAAGCTTTCAAGTGGATCATCAGTTGGAAGAAAGTATGGTACAACAAAACCTGAGTCAGATTGTATATGATCCGCTGATGATTGTAGAGAAATAGCTGGTGCTTGAGATAATTGTAGATGAGTCACTTGAGATGATTGAGGATGAATCATATGAGATGATTGAGGATGAATCACTTGAGATGATTGTTGATGAAACATTGAAGCTTGATGATGAACACTCTAAATCTGTGATTGCTGATTGTAAACTCTCTCATTCATGTTAAGCATTTTGAAGTAATTGATGTGTAAAATCAAATTATGTGATGTTGTTGTGGTTTGTTGAATCAATTCAATTTCACGGGATTTTACAATTCTATGACTTAAACCGTGAAAAGAATAATCTTTTAAGGGATTTTACTAAATCAAAAAGAAACCGTGAAATAGGAATTGTTTTTGTTGAAATACTTAAGCTTTTGTTAACGATTGATGAGCTAAAACGATGAACGATTGTCACACTTTCCACTTAGAATGATTAACGTTTGATTAAAACATAAACAAGGACTAACGGTGTAATTGAAATCCAAGTTAAATGTTTCACGGTTGTTAATTGAAGTTGCAAGGACTATCGATGCAATAACGATTCACTTTTAAGGACTAACGGGCTGTTTTATAAGTACTAAGGACTAACGGTGTAATGTAGTTTCACCAATGAGGGTTAACAAAGAAAGGAAGGACTAGCTATGAAATTGTCTTGAAAACCAGGGACTGCATGTGTCAAAATCAAATTTAGTTTAATAAATAAACATTTTTCCCTCCAAGTGGTTTTCTTCTTCTTTTTTTAATTTCTCAAAAGTGATAACGATCGTTTTTAATCTCGCGGAGTGGTACGGTTATCGTCGATGAAAAGTAAATATACCATGATGATCGTAAAAGGATCACGAACGAAATGGTATAAGTTAGAAGACCCGTGATCAACCGAAACTCAAAACTGAAAAACCAAAACACGTTGAAAACGAGTGTAATTTGCCTTAACTTGGTTTGATTAAATCGCCTTGTACACAGGATTAATTCGCCTTTCAAACGTGGATTAAATCGCCTCTCAAAACAAGATTAACTCGCCTTTCAAACGTGGATTAAATCGCCTTCACTTGAAAGATTAACTCGCCTCTCAAAGAGGAGATTAACTCGCCTCCAACTTGAGATTAATTCGCCTCTCAAAGTATGATTTAATCGCCTTCAGTTGTGGATTTATTCGCCTCCACAACAGGTTTAACTCGCCTCCGTAGAAAGATTAACTCGCCTCTTCTTGCATAGGATTAAATCGCCTTGGGTACAAAGATTAACTCGCCTCGCAAATGAAATGCTTTATTCGCCTTGCTCTTGTAGATTAATTCGCCTTGACAAAACAACAAACACCTTACGATGTCCTTTTCTTTGTCTCATTTTCTTGTTTAAACGGAGTGGACCACAAACAATAAGAATAAGCTAACCAAAAGCTATCGTAATAAGCTTGAAAACCGTAAAAATAAGCTTGGAAATAAGTTGTTTTAACCACGAATAAGCCACAAAAATTTCACTACAAATAAGCTACAAAAAGCTAAACCGAAACCGAGACCTATTTTGCTATGAACTACTTAAAACAAACTTTTTAGACCAATAAGCCACGTAGATAAGTTGGTTACATATGTAGTGAATGGACTCAGTAGACAAAAAGAAACACTAAAGCCGTATGTAAAGTAAGCCCAAAACTGTGACAACCGTGACTTGAGCAGGTTAGTCAAACCTTTAGAGTTGACTAATGTATTTATATGTGATATAATTGTGTGCTTATGTGATCTTATATGAGTATTTGATATCAATCCGTGATGCGTGTTTATCTATTAGTGATTGAGTTATGGTTTTAGTGGCTATTTCATTTCGTTCACAATTTTGTGACAATGGAAATGATAGCATGATTTTACGCGTTATCGTGTAATTTGGTAAATAATTGATATATGAGCGTAAAGAGTATATAATGTATTACTAGAAATGAATTAAGTCTAGTATTTAAATTTGATAAGCATTAGTATTTCTAATTTAGGAAAGTAATTTATAAAATGAAATTTATAAATAGTAAATTTAAAACTAGTTTTTATTTAAAAGGTTTACTAAATTAATAAAGGGGTGTTGTTCGACCGGTTAAAGAAAAAAAAAGAAACAAATTTGATTACAATTAAGAGTCTAGGTATTATAAATACAAAATCAAGGAAAACATTAAAACACTTTTTCTCCCCCTTTTGTTTTGTTCGGCCGAATCCCCAACCAAGAAGAAAAAAATATTTTTTTTATCAAGAATTAAGGTGGTGATTCAAGTGTAATCGGGTAAAGGTTTTAGGTATGATCTTCAATCTTGTTCTTGTTTAATCTTTTTATATTAGTAACTTTAATTGATGGATAAATTAAGGTTTATAATTTTCTGTAAATTAATGATATAAAACTATACGGGTGTGTTCGGGAATATATTTAGAGCATGTGGGTGTAATCGGTTTAGGTTAGAACGCGTTAATTTAAAATTTAGGGTTTGACAGAATTTTAGGTTATGTTGATCGAATGATATCTCATTGATAAAAATGAGTTATGGTATGAATCTTATGCCTAAATTTAAGTTCAGAGAGTCTAGTTTTCAAAAAGTCTAGCCCCGAAAGGTTTTGAGGTAGGAAAGTTAGTCAAATAATTTTTGCAAGAAAAGTTATCGAAATAGTAAATTCGGGTCTGATTTGGGTGTGATTTCGGAGAGTAAAACCCCTACTTAGAAGTTGAGTCATGGCTTAAAAAAAATCAAAGATCATATTTTATGTGTCTATTAACTCCAGATGAAAGCACAAGTTCTAAAACATTGTCTAAGTATTTTTAGAAAAATAAGACTTTTTGGTGTGTGTTTAGATTTGAATTTGAGTACTTTGTGTTGTTCAGATTTGCTTTGAATTTGAGTTTAGGTCATAAAGTGACTATAAAATTCTGCAGAAAATCTGGAAAACTAGAATAAATGATTAAAGGTATTTAGAGTATAAGTAAGGTATGAGAAGTGTGGTAAAGGGTTTATAATCATAATATGAACATAGAAGTCCATCAATTGATTGTTACATCGTCTTGGGCGTTTAGCCTAATCGCGTGTAACACGTGTTTTATTTATGTTTAGTTAATTTCAAGGAATTCGTGAAGTAGCGGTGCATCAGGTGAGTTTCATAGTACCATTTTTCTGTTTTTAAATTAGTATGGAAATGATGCAAATGTTTTGAAATTTTTTTTTCTGTAATTATGTGTTTTAAATTGCGTATGGACATTACATGACTATTATATGACTGTGTTACATGTGTTATTTGGGATCGGATGAGTACACATACTCAGTGTGATTTGTGATATTGATTGGGAACGGATGAGTACGCCTACTCAATGTTATTTGTGATATTGATTGGGATCGGATGAGTACGCCTACTCAGTGTTGGTTATGGTACCATGGGATCGGATGGGTACGCCTACCCAATGTGATATGTTATGTGGTACATTCTGGGTGAGCTTGGTTGCTTATAGTGTCAGCTATTCTAAGCTCGGATATGAAATTAATTATGTGAATATGTTGATTTGATTTTGGTTGCATACTAGCATAGGTTCATGATAGTTCATTTTAGTCCTACCTTGTTTTGATAATCACAGTGAAAGCGAGTATTATTGCGTGTCTAAACCTATGACTCTCCCCAACATTATTGTTGACGTTTTAAGTATCATTTTTATGTGAGCATCTTGAGGAAAGTGAAGTTAGGAAGATTGGCTAGTGAGACCGTAGGCTTGCATGCGGAGTTTATCTCCTAGTTTTCTTTTCGCATGAATGTTTTAGGTTTTGTTTGAATGTTTTTTATGATATTGTAATATTTTGTTTTATGTCTTGGTATTGGAGAGACTCTTTTCCCCTCAAAACAAGACCCTTTTTTTTCTTGTGTTAGGAATTGTCATGACACGTTTGTGATCTAATTTTGTTTGATTAATTCATTTCATAGTTCTCTCATATTGTTGACGACCATTGTTTGTGATGATCCCAAGAAGTTACGCCTTATTTTTCGCCATGACAGGGCTGACAAGATTGGACAGAGCCGAATGTGTTAAAGAGAAGTAGAGTGGTGTGACCTAGACTATAACCTAGGAGTCCTTCATATAGTTGCATAATAGGATCTGCGTGTGCTGTAGTTCATATACTTTTCATTTTCTTTCTTTTCTTTGAGTTTTATCTCGACCTACGGGCTACTCAATATTAGATGATCCAGAAGACGAGTCAAGTGAGGAGGAGCCTCACACATTCTAGGAGCTCTTAAACGAATATGCAGGCATCAAGGTTTTATTATCAAGCAAATGGAAAAGAAATTTGTTACTAACCGTGTATTTCAGGGTATTAAAGAAAGAGTGAATAAAGTTCTCCATGACATTGTTCCCAAGATTTCTTCAAATGTCAATGATGATTTGATTAATGACAACCTTCCAAGAGTTGTGGCTGATGTTGTCAAAAAGGAGAGAGAAGCTTCAAAAGATATTGTACCTGGGTTGATTTCATAAGAATTTGAAAATATTTAGCACATAAGTGGGAGAAGCCGCACTTGAGTCATTTAAGATCACATTAGCCGTATATTTTAATCACATTTTCTCCCCTTATCAAAAGTGTCAAATCTTTTGATATTTTGGATAACAATTGATTAAAATAAATCTTTCAGGGAGAACAATATTGTCATATTAAGCATGTTTGTCCGAACATTTTAATGCTCCTCATTAATTTTTGAGGGAATTATATAGTGTTGAGTACATAATTTTGAAAGATTTTGAATTTATTACAAAATTCTGAAAAAATTATACACAACACTATAATATATTTAAGAAGTTGCACTACATGTATACAAGATGATTTATGAGACATTGTCACTCTGTCTGAAGCAACAATCTGTGGTCAGCCTCGTCATTTTCCTTATAGAAGCTTTTGTAGTTTCCCCTCGAACCCGAAATCCTTTGATGAGTAGATACAGAGAGTTCTTCAGGATAAAGATGATGTAACTTGTAACATCAAAGTCAACTAACACTAGAGACAACTATTCCCTCAAAGTAGCCGATATGATAACACTAGAGACAACTAAGTCCCGAATGTACGCACTTTTTTCTGCAGAAAAATTGACTATCCAAAGGAATCATCATATCTATGTGAACCACTTTTATCAAATTTTACTACTTCTTCGGGATTAAATTTAGTGTTTAATCGGTTGGGGAACTATTGGTGTAATCAGAAACATATCTTCCTTTTCTGGATTCCTAAAACTACGTAATTATTCCAAAAAATCGTAAGCCCCCCCCCCTTTTATAACGTATGGTGGTTTGGCTAAAATATTGATTAAGTTTAGTTTTAATCCTAATCATATTTCATTGATATTAATATTTAAACAGCTAAAGTTATTAACTTTACGAAAACTTAAGCCTTGGACCAAAAATAAATAGCTCCCCCTCAAATTTTATTATTAGTAAGTTAGAACTAACTTTTATTCATATGATTTTCGTGACTTGATTTGAAAGATTGTTTTAAAAGATTATTTATTAGCACTTTTTCTCCCCCTCAAACAATGACTTGTTTTCTATTTAAAGAGCTGTAGTCGTTGTTTGAGTGATAAAAAATTCTTTTAAAATCTTTTTCTGATAAGAAACTGATATGTTTAATTATTTTTCTAAACACACAACCAAGAAAAACACGATTTTCTCTCGTTTTACATAAATTAAATGCACAGACTACGTACACCCATAATTTGATTTAGATTAGCACAATTGTTTGCAAAGTAAAACATAACCTTTGCATGGTCATAAATAGACCATGCCTGAGAAAAAATAAATTCCCGTTGAGAGGTCAAGTTTTCTTTTTGACGAAATACTTGCCTTTAAGATAATGACCGGGTTGCTATCGGAAATAATAGCAAGCCATATGACATGTTTTGAAAACACTTTACAAATTATGCTCAAACTTTATTTACAACTCCGTGTCATTGTTAAATGACATGTCTAAGCGTAAATAAATCGATATAACAACATGTCATGAAAACATATTTTTGTATTTTTTGAAATTTTATAATTTTGTATTTGATTTTTTGGTTTTATATTTTTCTATTTTGTTTTTATAAAATTTTATAAAATGAAAAATCTCTTTGTGTTTTTAGATTTAATTATTTACATAGGATACATGAAGAATCACCACCATTATTCTTCCTTTGAGATAGTAGATCTCAACCAGACCATTTCCCACCGAATGGAATCGGATTGTCCTTTGCGTTAAAGTAGCACCAAATGGCATGTTCTTGTAGGTGACTTCTTGTCGAAACCGGTTGAGAAGGATCGCCAATAACTTTCTCCAATGGGTGATTATTTGTCAACTTAGTGAGAGTATCAAACGATTGGTTAAGATGATGCAAATTTGATGGAATGACCCCTTGTAAAGTTGTTTATTCAAAACTCGGGTATGAAGAAAGATTATGAAGGAGGTGCGCATTATCAAATTGTGCATTTTGATGTCCATAAATTTGTTCTTCAACACCTTGATGAATGACTTGAGATTGAATTTCCTGATTTGTAAGTGAAGTACTAGCAGATGGTACATCTTGATCAATGGTAGTTTGACGAAGGTGAACCGGCTGGATCAACAGCTCTTGGAGCAGCAATAGCTACTGGATCTGGAGAAACAGCACGTGGTAGACGATTGAAGTACTCATCAATCAATAGTTGAAACAAGATCTCATAGTTTTTTGTAGATGGTGGAACATAAGGTGTTGGAGAAACTGGGTTTTGCACGAGTCCTGAGCTGATGTATCCAGGAGTTGATTGATGAAGTCCGAGTCCTGAACTGTGTTGTTCAGAAGTCATTGACCATATGACCATTTGATGACGGGAGCACACTTATATTGAAAAGATCTTATCCGAGTTAAACCGTATTGATCTCATTTTATTCACTTTTCTCCCCCTCAAAAATTGCATATGTTGTTGCCATTTTTGATGAACAAGTGAATTAAAATACAAGCTAATGTACGTTGATCCACTTGTTGACTGAACGAGCATGAGAACTTATAGAAGTTGTTGATAAGACTGCTCATAAATAAGAAGATTTCTCTTCTTTTAAAGATAAAGCACACTAAAGCGTACACCTTTCTTTTCTTTGAGGAGCGGGGCCTGAAGTGTTGTCAGCAGACGCCATTTGTCGATGAAGAGCGAGGCCTGAACTCGGAACGAAGAGTGTCATCTATACAGATCATAAGAGTCTTCAACACATATTCGATCAGAAGGAGTTGAATATGCGTTAAAGGAGGTGGATTGAGTTATTCAGCGACTATGAGTGTGAGATTCGCTACCATCCAGGTAAGGCGAACGTAGTAGCTGATGCCTTAAGTAGGAAAGAGCGAGTGAAACCTAAACGTGTACGAGCAATGGCTATGATCATTCATTCCAGAGTTAAAAGAATGATATTGGCAGCCCAGAGTGAGGCTTTTCAAGCACGTGAAGCGCCAGCAGACATAGGTTAACGATTTAAGACAGCAGATGAAAGGAAAGAAGATGAGAGTTTATACTTTATGGATCGCTATGGGTTCCGTTAGTGGGAGGTGTGAGAACCATAATCATGGACGAAGCTCATAAGACTAGGTACTCTGTGCATCCGGGAGCGGATAAGATGTACCATGATCTTCGAGATATGTATTGGTGGCCGGGTATGAAGAGGGATATCGCTACGTATGTTAGCATATGTTTAACTTGTTCGAAAGTGAAAGCTGAGCATCAAAGGCCTTCGGGTTTATTGCAACAACCATAGATACCCGAGTGGAAATGGGATAATATCACTATGGATTTTATCACGAAATTATCTAAGACGAAGAGTGGGCATGATACTATATGGGTAGTAGTCGACAAACTGACCAAGTCAGCTCATTTTCTGGCGACATGTGAGGATTACAGTATGGAGAAGTTGGCAAGACTGTACATCGATGAGATCGTCGCATGACATGGAGTGCCTGTGTCGATTATTTCGGATTGGCATAGACGATTTACATCACGTTTCTGGCAAACATTACATAAAGCCTTAGGGACACGATTGGATATGAGTATGGCTTATCATCCTCAAACGGATGGACAAAGTGAATGTACAATTCAGACATTGCAGGATATGTTAAGAGCGTGTGTGATAGACTTTGGTGGTAGTTGGGATGTTCACCTACCGTTAGCTGAATTTTCTTATAATAATAGTTATCATTCGAGTATTCGATGTGCTCCGTTTGAAGCACTGTATGGAAGAAAATGTAGGTTGCCCGTTTTGTAGGCTGAAATTAGAGGAAGCATGTTAATTGGACCGGAATTAGTGCAAGAGACGACTGATAATGTAGTTTTAATTAAGGAAAATCTCAAAGCGGCAAGAGATTGTCAAAAGAGCTATGCTGATAATAGGCGCAAGCCACTAGAGTTTGAGGTTGGGGATCGAGTGTCATTAAAAGTGTCGCCTTGGAAGGGCGTGATACGTTTTGGAAAGAAAGGTAAGTTGGCACCAAGGTATGTAGGACCATTTGAAATACTTGAAAGGATCGGTCCTGTAGCTTATCGATTAAGATTGCCCGAGGAATTGAGTAGCGTGCACGACACATTTCATGTGTTGAATTTGAAGAAGTGTTTGGCGGATGCAAATCTGCATGTGCCACTAGATGAGATCAAGATTGACAAAACCCTTTGTTTTGTTGAGGAACCCGTAGAAATTATGGATCGTGAGGTTAAGAGTTTGAAACGTAGTAAGATTCCAATCGTTAAAGTTCGTTGGAATTCAAAGCGTGGCCCTGAGTTCACGTGGGAACGTGAGGACCATATGAAAGCTAAGTATCCCCGATTGTTTGTTGACTATGCTGTTGAACCTACTAGTTAAATTTTGGGATGAAATTTCCTTAAGGAGGGGTGGATTGTGACAACCGTGACTTGAGCAGGTTAATCAAACCGTTAGAGTTGACTAGAGTATTATTATGTGTTATAATTGTGTGTTTATGTGACCTTATTTGAGTATTTGATATCAATCCGTGATGCGTGTTCATCTATTAGTGATTGAATTGTGGTTTTGGTAGCTATTTCATTTCATTCACATTTTGTGACATTGGAAATGATAGCATAATTTTATGCGTTATCGTGTAATTTGGTGAATAATTGATATATGAGCGTAAGAGTATATAATGTATTATTAGGTTTGAGTTAAGTCTAGTATTTAAATTAATTAAGCGAAGGTTTTTCTAAATTAGGAAAGTAATTTATAAAATGAAATTTATAAATAGTAAGTTAAAACTAGATTTTATTTAAAAGGTTTGCAAAAAATTAATAAAGGATTTTTATAAAAATAAGAAAATAAGGGGATTAATATATAATTAATAATAATTAAAAAAATAAAAAATAAATAAATATAAAGGGGGTGTTAATCGGTCGGTTTTAAAGAAAGAAAAAAAAGAAAACAATTTGATTACAATTAGGATTCTAGATAGTATAAATACAAATTTAATAAAACCCTAAATCACTTTTCTCTCCCTTTTGGTTTTGTTCGGCCTATTCCCTCAAGAAAAGAAAAAAAAATTTAATCAAGAACCAAGGTGGTGATTCAGGTGTAATCAAGTAAAGGTTTAGGTATGTTTTCAATTAAGTTTTTTTAATCTTTTTATTATTAGTAACTTTAATTGATGGAATAATTAGGGTTCATAAATGTTTTGTAAATTAATGATATAAAACTATATGGGAATGTTCAAGATTAAATTTAGAGCATGTGGGTGTAAACGGTTTAGGTTAGACCGCGTTAAATTGAAAGTTAAGGTTTGGCAGAATTTTGGGTTGTGTTGATTGAATGATATCTCAATAATAAAAGAAGTTTTGGGTTGAATCTTGTGCCTAAATTGAAGTTCAGAGAGTATAGTTTCCAAAAAGTCCAGCCTCGAAAGTTTTTTAAGAAAAGTTGTCGAAACAGTAAATTCGGGTCAGATTTGGGTCTGATTTCGGAGAGTAAAACCCCTAGTTAGAAGTTGAGTCATGGTTTAAAAAAAATCAGAGATCATATTTTATGTGTCTATTAACTCCAGATCAAAGCACAAGTCCTAAAACATTGTCTAAGTATTTTTAGAAAAATCAGACTTTTTGGTGTGTGTTTAGATCTGAATTTGAGTACTTTGTGATGTTGAATTTTTATAAAATAGTTAGGCTCAATATTAGTTTTTCTAAAAAATCACAGTAATTCATAACCCTTTGGGAAGGTAGGAAATGAAAGGGGAAAAGTCAATTTGATGATTTAGTATTTTATTTATGGTTATAAAGTGACTACAAAATTCTGCCGAAAATCTAGAAAACTAGAATAAATGATTAAAGGTATTTAGAGTATAAGTAAGGTATGAGAAGTGTGGTAAAGGGTTTATAATCATAATATGAACATAGAAGTCCATCAATTGATTGTTACATCGTCTTGGGCATTTAGCCTAATCGCGTGTAACACGTGTTTTATTTATGTTTAGTTGATTTCAAGGAATTCGTGAAGTAGCAATGCATCAGGTGAGTTTCATAGTCCCTTTTTCTGTTTTTAAATTGGGATGGAAATGATGCAAATGTTTTGAAATGTTTTATTGCTGTGATTATGTGTTTTAAATTGCGTATGGACATTACATGACTATTATATGACTATGTGTTACACGTGTTATTTGGGATCGGATGAGTACGTCTACTCAATGTGATTTGCGATATTGATTGTGAACGGTTGAGTACGCCTACTCAGTGTTATTTGTGATATTGATTGGGATCGGATGAGTATGCCTTCTCAGTGTGGGTTATGGTACTATGGGATCGGATGGGTACGCCTACCCAATGTGATATGTTGTGTGGTACATTTTGGGTGAGCTTGGTTGTTTATAGTGTCAGCTATTCTAAGCCCGGATGTGAAATTAAGTATGTGAATATGTTGATTTGATTTTGGTTGCATGCTAGCATAGGTTCATGATAGTTCATTTTAGTCCTACCTTGTTTTGATAATCACAGTGAAAGCGAGTATTATTGCGTGTCTAAACCTATGACTCTCACCAACATTATTGTTGACGTTTTAAGTATCATTTTCAGGTGAGCATCTTGAGGAAAGTGAAGTTAGGAAGATTGGCTAGTGAGACCGTAGGCTTGCATGCGGAGTTATCTCCTATTTTTCATTTCGTGCTTGTTTTGGAATGATTCTTTGAATGTTTTAGATTTTGGAATATTTTGTGTTGAGATTCGTTTTGCTCATCTAGGATAATAATAACAATGATTGATATACGCAGCGGAATAATAAAGAACACAATCAAAGTTATCACAAGGTTTTCATTATTGAACGTTTCCCTATTACCCCAACTATAATTTAGGGCTACACCAACTAACTATGGTGTACTATTCGACTCTCATCAGTCAACTTGCTATCTAACTATCTAGACTCTCATTGGGAGAGCTCTAGTTTTCTATGGATGGATATGTAAAACCTATGTCTATGATCTCTTTATATAGGGAGAGATCATGACTTACAAAGGAAGTAAATCAATAGATAAGGAAACTATTTAAATTACATTAAACCACATTAATATGTTTCCTAATTATCCTGTAGAATATTTGACCAAATCTTCATATTTCTCCACCAGCTTGTAGAGTTTTATAATGACGACTTTGATCCTTTTGTTTCATTCTTTTATTCATTTTGTCTCATCAAATCAAGAATCCTAACATTTTGTTTATGTCTTGGTATTGGAGTGACTCTTTTACCTCAATACAAGACCCCTTTTTCTTGTGTTAGGTATTGTCATGACACTTTGTGTCCATTTTTGTTTTGATTAATGCATTTTAGTTCTCTCTATTGTTGACACCATGGTGTTGTGATGATACCCATGACGTTACGCCTCGTGTTTCCGCCTTGGCGGGGTGTGACAAAAATGAACCAATAAGCTCAAATAAAAAAAACTACCACAACGAAACACTAAAGCCCCAAGATCGAAACCATGGTGATGATGCCAATTGAAGGAATTGTAATTTCACACACACTATGAAACTAGAGAGAGAAAGCTAGAAAGAGAAGTAGAAGGGAGAATACACCAAAAACACACATACGAAATGAGAGAAATGTATTCAACCAACACCCTCTCCATGTGTGGAGAGGGTTTATATAGTTATAAGGGATGGGCTAGACCGGTTAGCTTTTTAACTATTACATGATATTGTCTAACTATTACAAAGGCTTGTGAGATCGATAATGATCATCACTTCACTAAAAACTGAATTCCTAACATCTGTTCTCCAACACCAACTCTCGCTACTTCATCTCAAAGACGTGCAAAGCTTATTTCTAAGAAATACTCGCACATTCTAGGAGCTCTTAAACGTATATGCAGGCGTCAAGGTTTTATTATCAAGCAAATGGAAAAGAAATTTGTTACTAACCGTGTATTTTAGGGTATTAAAGAAAGAGTGAATAATGTTCTCCATGACATTGTTCCCAAGATTGCTTCAAATGTCACTGATGATTTAATTAATGACAACCTTCCAAGAGTTGTGGCTGATGTTGTCAAGAAGGAGAGAGAAACTTCAAAAGCTATTGTACATGGGTTGATTTCATAAGAATTTGTTGTTCATGCACCGAAGATCATTGAAGAACTTTTCAGGATTCACATGGCAAATATAGTTCTTAATTTCATCCTACAACAAGTACTTCAACTGCTACAACAACTGCTGATCTCCAACACCAACTTTATTTGTTGATGAAGTCAGATCTTCAAGCTCAAGTTGCTGATCCAGAGTTGTGGGATATTCTTAAGAGGAAGTTTGAAAAGTCTTCCGTGTTAGGTAGTTCTTGCAGGGATGATGCCTTTCGCAAACGCGATCATGATGAACATCAAGGTGATGATGGTCCTCCTAAGGGGGAGAAAAGTGCGAAAAGGCAGAACACATACAAAGGTTCTAAGTCTGCAAGAGGCTCTTCATCAAAACAATAAGTTCAAGGATCCAAAACTTCTGCATCTGAACGACAACAGCAACAACAAGAATGGGATGCATGGGTTAAGGATACAATGATTGATGAAGATGAGGTGATTCCAGAGAATCTATTTTACCTAAGGCAAGAGTTTGAGAACCTTAAATTGCAAAATGGATTTTTAAATCACAAGTTGTATTTTGAAATATTAAAATCACAAAGTGTTATTTCGCAAAACACTTGTTTAAATCGCAAAATATTTTTCACAAAATCTTAAACCGCAAAATTCTTTCCTCGATCTAAACCGTAATATTAAATCGCAAGAATCTATTTCACAAGTTCATATTTTGCAAAATGTTAAGTTACACAACCTTGCTTAATCGCACGATTGGTTAGATCGTTTAGATTAATTGTGTAACCCCTTTGTAAATCACAATAGAGCGTAAAGCACAAGTCTTTCTCGAAATATTCCTTAAATCGCAAAAATGGTATTCCTCAAAATGCTTTGTTGATCCCTTTTGAACAGATCTTACTTAGCTTGTTAAAGCTTAGTTGTGTTGGATAGATCCAAAACAACTATAGTAGAAACTAAGATTGTAAATACTACAAACTATGCGGAATCTAGCTTGTAATACTAAGAAGAACAATGAAACAGTAAAACAAGATCTTGCTAAACTTTCAATATATTAAACACAATCAAAGTTACAGAATAACCTTGAAACTATGAATACTAACTATATTTACTATGAAGACTATATAAAACTTGATATCTAGATCTATGTCGTAGGGTTCCTTTTATACACCAAGGAAACCCTAATGGGCTTACAAAATGCATTACATGATCATGCTTATCTATCCTATATAATCTTATGCATATCACATAGCAGTACTAACTATTATAAACTAACAGTATAATAGATGAATAGTTACTAAACATTTATGATACTGACAGTACTAACTATAACACTAACAATACTAACTTAGCTTGGCAGTACTAAGTCTTCTCTTGGCAGTACTAAGTTGAACCAGCAGTAGAAACTTGTAGAAGCCCTTAATTCCTAACAATCCTCCCCTAAACTTGTGATTTACCTTCAAATCATCAAGTTTCTGAATTAAACCTTCTGTGTAGAGAGGATGCTTCCAAACACTTTACTGTCTTGGTCTGTTTGCTAGTATGAAGATTTTCTTTAAAAGTTCATTTGCCATCTCTGAATATTGATCCACTTGTAGCTTGTTACACAACATCAAAGTCAAAATCCCTCTTGTCAGTGGATAATCTTTCTCAACCAACATGAAGATATCATGTCCTCTGTCTGTAGATACATGGTGAACACCACATGTATCATATAACTTCCATGTCAATGGATCATGCATATATCTCTGAAGCTTCCACAGAATGTCATCAATATCAGGTTCAAACAACCTCTTTAATTCAACCCATAATGTTCTTTCTTTGTCATCAGTAGGATCTGTTGAACTGAATCTTTCTTTAACCAAACTCCATAGCTTATCCAGGTCATCTCTATCAAATTTCTTTAACATATCATCAAAAGTCTGATAAGCTTCTGTATGGTTTCCAACTCTGATAATTTTCCAATACTTTCTTGTGTCTTCAGAGTAAACCTCCCAGTCTATGATTGGATATTTGACCTGTAGGGCTTCAACATAGATTTCTTCCACTGGAACTATCATCATCAATTTCTGTAGCTCTTCTTCTGATAATTCCTTTTCCTCTTCAGCTGATTGTTCTTCATTAGTCTTTTGCCTCTTAGACCCTTCATGGTCAAGTTCTGTTTTTGCAGTTCTCTTAGAACTTCCAGTTGATATCTTAGGAACTAATCTGTCACTCTCCATGCCTACACCTACCCAACCAAAAAGGAAAAATCTTTTACCCTTTTATTTGTAGTATCAAATAACTCCTTGATTTATCAAGGAAAAGTTTCTTTAATTGTTGTAGAGTGTGACTTCCTATATTCTTGATATAATTACACATGTAAGTTCTTTGTTGAGCTTGAGTCATGGGCTTGTTCCTTCTTTGTTCAGCTCTTTGTTGGGCAAATTTTCTCTTTCTTTCATTTTATCATTTCTACAAGCAGTCTGCTTTTACAACTTAGAGAAATTTCCTCTTTCTTCTGCTTTGTAACTTTATGCTAATTTCTTCATCAGCTTCAATTTGAGTTGTAAGTTATCCCTTTCTTCCGCATGAAAGTGTTAGCTTCTTCCATGAACTTTTGTCAAACCAAAACCTAACAATTACAACATATAACAATCCCTACACATCTCTCAAAACCACAACTACAACCTCCGCCCCACTATAATCACCACTCTCTCGCTCTCTTCCCTCTCACCACACACTAAACTCAAAAACCACCCTCCCCCTCCAAGAGATATAAAAAACATCACCCTCTACCTATCTTCCACATCAATCTCAAGAACCTAACTATTGGCTCAAGATCAGCAAATTAGAGCAAGTTTGGTAATACTGACCCGTGTGAAGCACGAGCCCACACTGTAACTAATGCTTCTTGATGCATCTCACGCTCGCCGTACATCATAGCTAGGTGAATATAGTAGCCATGTATTGGCAGTACATCTCTCTTAAGACACATCACCAGCATACTGCTGATATATCTGTTTCTACCCGAGAGCTACTTAATATAGAAGATTGCTCGACGTCTCTAGATCTGAAGGTCTCAGGCCTTATCCAATCATCAGCGGTTCGGGATGGCGGGGCTCCGCGGGCCGCGCGGGCGGGGTGCGGGAGGTGGGGGGAGTGCTGCGCTGTTTGCGTGTTGAGCGGGGGGGGGGTAGGAGGGTGTATAGATGTTTGGGGGTGCTGTCATCTTGCGCAGTCGAGACGTGGAGCGGGAGGATGCGTCTCGGGGGTGCGCCGCGGCGCCTCGCGAGTGGGTTGGGGAAGGAGTCAGGGGCATAGGGGGAGTCCGGTGAGGAGGGTCGTGAGCCGGGGGTGTGCATGGCTGGTGGGGGTTGAGAGGGGGAGGGAGGATGGGGGGAGAGTGGGGAGGAGTGGCGTGTGGGTTGGGGGTTACTGGTTTTTAGGTTTTGTGTCTGGTTTTTTTTTTTTCGTTTTTGAGTCGCTATTTTTGTTTTTTTTGTTGTTTCTTTTTTTTTTTTTTTGTTTGTTTTGTTTTGTGAGTCGCTTGTTTTTTTTTGTTTGAGTTGTGTGTTTTTGTTGTTTCTTTTTTTTTTTTCTCTTGGCAGATTTAGATGTGTGTGTGTCTTTGTTGTCTTTAGATATTTTATTCATTTTCTCTTTTGTCTGTTGTTCGATTTTTTGTTGTTTTTTAATTTAGTCTTTGTGTGTGTGATTTTTTGTTGTTTTTTTTTTTGTTGTTTTTATTGGTTTATTTTTATTTTTTATTTTTATATTTGTTGCTTTTGGTTTGTTTTTATTTTTTTTTATGTTTTTTTTTCGCTTTTTTTTATATTTTTTTTTTTTTTTTTTTTTTTTTTTTTTATATAAATTTTTTTTTTTTATTTTTTATTTTTTTTTGTTTTTTTTTTTATTTTTTTTTTAAGAGTCTTAGATTTTTTTCTGTTTAGTTTTTTATGTGTTTGCGCGGCGTATAATTTATTCTTTTTTTGTGAGGTTTATTGTTATTAATTGATTGGGTTTGTATAAAATGAGAAAAAAAAGAATCAATGAAATTACATCAAAAAAAATACTGAACATAAAAAACTAACAACACACCTGCGTCGAACTCAAAAAAGTTATTTTTATAAAGTTAGGAGGAGAAGTTACAACAATGTCACCACAAAAAAAACACAATATTAAAGAAAGAAGTGGAAATAAAAAATCATTATAAAAAAGGATAGATAAAAACACATTCACCCCCATCATCCCTCATAAATTCCTTATAAAACAGTAGCCATAACACCAAGCTCCCGTCCCCCACCCACCCCCCCAATCATGCTATCCCACACGCCCCTCCCCCCCATCCTTCACTCATCCTCCTACTTCTCCACGCTGTACCTCACGCTGATACCACTCTCTCGGAAAGCAAGCCCACACCCGGCCCGACCCCCAACTTCACTCCCCGCGCCCCCCCCGGCACACACTGGTCTACCGCAGCCTCTTCTGCAACATGGGTTGTTTGTATAGATGGTGGTGAAAGTTCGATGTTGTGAGGTGGGATGGCGCTACGGTGGAGTGCCTGTGATGATGGGACTCATCTGG
This sequence comes from Tanacetum coccineum, assembly GCA_026074375.1. Taxonomy (NCBI): domain Eukaryota; kingdom Viridiplantae; phylum Streptophyta; class Magnoliopsida; order Asterales; family Asteraceae; genus Tanacetum; species Tanacetum coccineum. The sequence continues at coordinate 18,253 of BQNB010041109.1, forward strand.
GACTGTTGATCTTGCACTTTGAAAAAAAAAAATTAGGCCTTCTGAACAAGTTGTTGGAAACAAATGAATGTCCACCCCATTATAACCATAGAATTCTCTTCTCATTATTGCCTATATGTTTTTGAGTAACGAATAGGAGCAATTAAGTGCTTTTGTTGGGTAGATGATGTCTTTTGTGCTTTGTTACAAAAAGGATTTGTTAAATCTGGGTACATTAAGAATTTAGATAAAATTATCAAGTCTTTTCAAATCCATCAAAAATCAATTTTGAAAAATTAAAGGTTCTGTTTGTGGCCAAGCAAATGATAGCAGTGGCTATGTTGCTACTAAATTGATCCCAAGCAGTTTTCTTAGCACTCAAACAATGAAGGATGGTATGAATCAAAAACCTCCATTAAGGGGAAAAGTGTCCCTTTTGAAAAGTTAATCTGTCAGAATTAGACACATACCCCATAAGAGCAAGTTGCTCAAAAATTTCAGTATTAGGTAAAGTACTAATACCATCAGAATCTTCTAGCTTGAGATGCCTCCTTATAGATGCTTCAGTAACAGTCTTAACTCTCCCATCAATGGTAGCAGTTATTTCCATCTCTCCATTCTCAGATGTGCTTGCAGAAGCAGTTTGCCAAAACTGATGGATGAGTGAAACATAGATGGTTGGATTTTCAGTAAGAGCATACTTAATATGAGTAGAATTGAGAAAATCCACTATCTGATGAAATCCTTCACTTCCCTCTGGTTTCTTCAAGAAGGCGACCATATTGTGTTTGTCACAGAAGTCCAAATTCGCCATTCGATTTAGAAAAGTGGGATTAGGGTTCTGGGTTATGATCGTGGATGAGAGTATGTATGTTTGGTAAAGGTAATTGAGATAATAGAGAGTACTTAAGGTTTTTGATTGGACCGACTGAATAAAATTGAGTATTTATCTTGAAGAAATCTTGATATATAAAGAAAGTTCAAGATTTATCCAAATAAGGAAAACCTATAGAAAAGTAGTAGGCATGAAATAATCCTCAACGGCTATCTTTAATTAATGAAATTATGTTATGCCTCAAACAGTACTAACGGTCAACCAACAGTACTAAGTTTAGCCTAACAATACTAACTTTAAGCCCAGCCGTATTAACTTTACCCAGCAGTATTAAGATATGTCTGGCAGTACTAACTTAATACTGAAAGTATTAAGTTTTAGGTCTGGCTTAGTTTTGTAGTAGTACAACTCCAATTATGTTCCAACAGCATTCCATCAATAAATTTAATCCTCCACAAGCTTCTTTTGTTTTTGCTAGCTCACTATATCTCTCATTTTCTTTTTCTCACCCAATTCAATCTTCATGTTTTTATATAAACGCAACTCTCTTTTTGTTTTTCATTCACTTTAATCTCTCATTTCTTTTTCTTACCAATTCACTCTTTCTGTTTTTATATCACACAAATCAAGAGCCCTTTCAGATAGTTTGGTATAAAATTCCATCAATTCCTTTAGTTTCATGATGTCCTCCCCACTTCCAAGTGTGTTAACTCTTGAGAGAGGTGGATCATTGGACTATTTAGATGCAGCCTCAAACCTAGTTTGAGCTTCTGCACCCCCAATTATGGTATCTTGGCACCTGGGACCACTACCTGAATCAGTTCCCTGAGGAAAAGACTCATTAAGTGTTGCCATTGATTGGGTCCTATTTATGTTACCACTGTCTTGCTTTGCTTCTAAGCTAGAAGCAGTAGTGGCATACCCTTTGCTATTCTGTCAACCAACTCCGTTAATCGGACAGCTATCATCACCATCTTTTAGGGGGACCACAGACTGAGGTTATTTAGTATCCACACTCTTTTGGTATTTGACTTTCAACATTTTGTTTCGATGGTACATGTCTTTCCTTCCATTCATTGAGTGATATTGACATAATTAGCCTCCCCTCAATCAATACTTCAGAGGTGAAGCATTCAATGCCATGTACTCAATATGCTTAGCCTGCAAATGTTAGTCTAAAACCAAGAATACACAATCCAAAGTATGTTCTTGTTTAACAGTATTAATTATGACTAACAGTTTGAACTAGCAGTCTTAAGTATAACTAGCAGTACTAATTATACTTAGCAGTACTAAAACCTGCCTATCAATATTAACCTTACAACTACCAGTTTTATTTCTAAATTTATCTCTAATACTATCTCCAAATCATATTAATCATTAGTCTAAAACACATCTTCAGAGATTAAGTAATCCAATGCTAGCAATCAGAAAGTTAAACCTACAAACATCAAATGCCTTTGTGAGAAGATCTGCAACATTGTATCTGTGTGTATCCTAATCACTTGAATGAGCCTCTTCTCATAAGAATATCTCTGCATGAAATGGTTCCTTATTTCAATGTGCTTGGTTTTAGAATGAAACACTGGATTCTTCACAATACAAAACGGTGCTTTCATTAGCAAAGTAATTCTTGGTGTTCCATTGAAAATTGATCCCATTATCAAAAGCATCTGATTTTGATCCCAACACTGTCCACAGCAATTTGCTAAGCCAGCACATACCTCTGCTCAGTAGTGGAGTTGGCCAAATTTAGTTTGCTTTTTATCTTGCATTGAAATCAACTTTTTTCTAAAGAAATTGACAACCGTCTGTTGTTGGATTTTCCTTGTTCAAGGCTAGCTCCAGCATAATCACTATCATAAAAAGCTTCCAAGTCAAATGTGAATCCCTAGGATACCAAAGGCCCAATTTAGGTTGACCTTTCAGGTATCTAATGTCCTTTCACAATCATGAAGATGCGGAGTTTAGGAGTAACTTTGGAAATCCCTTGCACAAGCACAAACAACAAACATTTGTTTTTTTCTGCCTAAGAAGTTGTCAAGTACATCAATGAATCAAATCATTGATTGTATAATTGGATATCCATATCCTCAGTTCTTCATCTTGAGCAAGCCTTTGTGAGTCTCAATTGGAGTGCTTGTTGTCTTCATTGTGACACAAAATCAAACTTCTTTACTATATCAGCCACAGATTTATCTTGGTATCGAAGGATCCATCATCTTTCTGCTATACTTGTATCCTTAAGAAGATAGTGAGAGTCCCCCATAGATCTCATCTAGACTTCTTTTGGCATCAAACTTTCAAAATAACACATTAAAGACTTCTTTGTAGACCCAAAGATGATGTCATCTACATACACCTGTACTAACAGGATATCACCTTTGTCTTTCTTGATAAACAAAGTCTTATCAATGATCCCTCTTCTAAATCTATTTTCTAATAAGTAGGTAGACAAGGTCTCATACCAGGCTCTAGGAGCTTGATGTAGACCATATAAAGCTTTTTCTACCTTATAAACTTTGTCAGGGAACTGTAGATCTTCAAAACCAGGAGGTTGGCACACATACACCTCCTCTTCAATAGTACCATATAAGGCACTACTTCACAATCCATCTAGGTACACAATAAACCCATAAATGTTACATAGGCCCAAAAATTTCTGATTGCTTCTATCCTAGCAACAAGAGCAAAAACCTCATCATAATCAATTCCTTCTTCTTGGGTGTAACCTTGTGCAACCAGTCTTGCCTTGTTTCTAACTACTATCCCTCTCTTATCTTTCTTGTTTCTATAGACCCATTTTGTTCCAATGGCATGCTTGCCTTTGGGTAAATCAACCAATCTCTAAACCTTCTGCAAACTAAACTGTAGCAACTCATCTTGCATTGCCTCTATCCAGCTTGGATCTGTCAAAGCTTGTGTCACCTTCTTGGGTTCTATTTGTGAGAGAAAACAGGCAAATAAGCAGTTTTGATAATCTTTGTGATTTGTTCTCCTTTGCTTTTTGATGTAACTGACCATAGCAAGTTCTTTAGAGATCTTGGTCATCCTCCTTGTTTGAGTAGCTGAATTTATGTCTCTAATGATCTGGCCAGTTGCTTCCAAAGATTGCATACTTGGATCATTAGGAATAGGACTAGCAGTATTAATATTTGAGCTACCAGTATTAATATTTTCACTGGCAGTATTAATACTTGGCCCAGCAGTATTAACATCTTGAGTACTGCTATCAATCCTTTCTTGATCATCAGCATTATCAAAACCTTGTCCAGCAGCACTAACAGATGGATTAACAGTAGAAACTCTGTTAGTGTTGTTAGCATAACCTTCTTTCTGTTGAACAAGCAAATTATCCAATTCAGCTCTGAAATCTTGCACATGCTGGTCATCTTCTTTATTTGAAGCTCCTTCTTCCTTTTCTTGACCATTTCTTTCACTTAAATCATCATCTCCTTTTCCTGGTACCTCATCAGCATCCTTATTATCTATGCTCTGAGAACTTGAAGAGAGTGGAGAATTAGAAAGCATGAGTGGTAGCAGTATGTATTCATGATCAGATGCTTTCTCCTGTCCAGCTTGCCCTGCATTAACATTTGTCTCTATACCTGCATCACCATTAGTTTGATTTCCTGCAGTAACTGGCTCATAATTCATAGATTTTGTCAGTGAATCAATATCAAAGAGCCATTCTGGACCACTCCCTGCAACATTGGGTTTGTTTTCAAGGAAGTTTATGTGCAGATTCTCCTCTACCTTCCTAGTTCTAGTGTTAAATACCCTAAAAGCCTTGCTATTTATAGAGTATCCAACCAAGAACCCCTCATCAGCCTTCCCATCAAATTTGCCTAGGGGATCTAAGGTATTAAGAATAGTCACAGGACACCCAAAAGGTCTCATAAAGCTTATACTAGGTGGTCTACCAAGTAATAGTTCATAAGGTGTCTTGTTGTGAGGCTTGGTCACTAGAACCCTATTCTGAACATAACAAGCAGTATTAACTGCTTCAGCCCAAAATGTAGTAGGTAATAATGAATCTGCTAGCATAGTCTTAGCTGCCTCTATTAGTGTCCTATTCTTTCTTTCAGCAACTCCATTTTGTTGTGGAGTTCTGGCAACACTAAACTCCCTTTTAACCCTTTTCATCCCACAAAACTGATTCATGTCATTATTTTTAAACTAAGTTCCATTGTCACATCTGATGATTTTGACCTTATGATTTATTTGGTTTTCTATGCCAGTTATAAACGTTTTAAGGATCCCACTAGTCTCATCCTTAGTGGCAAAAAAGAAAACCTAATTAAACCTACTATAGTCATCAGTGACAACAAGGCAATATATCTTATGATTGATACTCCTTACAAATGTTGGCCCAAATAAGTCCATATGCAACATTTGTAAGGGATGACTGATAGAGCTTACAAGCTTGGTCTTACAAGAGGCTTTGTGTTGCTCTCCCTTCTGACAAGCAACACAAGAATGGTCATTTTCAAACAGCTTTGAAGGTAAGCCTCTAACAAGGTTTCCCCTTACAAGTTTGTTCATAGTTTTAAAGTTTATATGACCAAGCCTCCTATGCCATAAATTAGACTCATCAAATGTAGCCTTTGCAATTAAACAAGTCAAACTTCCTGAAGGAACAACATTCTTTAGATTAAAACTGTATATGTTGTTTACTCTAGGAACTTTAAGCAAGACTTGACTTTCATCAAGTAGCTTAAAGTCAGGAGATAGAACAAGACATTCAGTCTCAGTGAAAAGAACACTGTTTTTCTTGTCACACATTTGTGAGACAGAGAAAAGATTAAACTTAAGTTCCTTTACAAAGTATACATCTTCAAAGTCTAATTTCCCAGTCCTAATTTTACCTTTACCAGTGATTTTACCTCCTTTAGGACTTCCAGCAAATGCAACAAATCCTCCATCAATGTCTTGATAATCTGTTAGGTAGGACTTGTTCCTAGTCATATGCCTAGAGCATCCACTATCAAAAATCCCTTGATCCTGTAAAGCATATTGTGGATTACCCTGCACTCAAAATAAGAGAATTAGTTTCTCTTGGGGACCCAAGCCATCACTGACTTGAGTCTGCCTTGAGGATCAACATAGTCAAATCTTTTAGGCATGTATGATCCACTGTCTTTGGAGATATGGTCAATTACTTTTCCTGTTGGTCTCCAAATCCAGCATGCTGAGGACTTAACAACATTTTCCCTTTTTCCCTCAGCAGTACTAACTACTACTTCTGGCCCAGCAGTAGTTACATTATTAAGCTTGCCAGTATAAACTTTTTCATTAAAATTATTAGTTTTAGCTACTGATTTTTGGTTAAAAGGCCTTCTCAATGGTGAATGTGCTTTAAAATAAGAATATTTTGTGGGTGATGCAACATTCACTCTTGGTTTAGATGCAACAGTATTAACATGCCTGGCAGTACTAATTGATGTTGCTGCTCTTGGAGAGCTTTGCTTAGCAGCATTAACTGGCACTAGTCCAGACTTTGTTGCAACTGCTGTTGGAACAAAATTTCTTTTAGGATGTGGGTGAGTCAATTTGTTTTGATGGTTCACCCTCTAAGCATTGTTCCATACTGGTCTAACTTCCCTTTGACCAGTAACCCTTCCCATATTATTCAACACATATTTTCCAACCATTTTATTCTCATAAAAGTTATAGTCCTTGATTAAATGGTTAAGACTTCCACATACAAAACAAGCTTTCTTATTGAACTCAAAACCATCCCCTAGTTTCTGAGTCATTATTCCATTCCAATTTCTTTTATCAACCCTAGGACTCTGACTTTTCCTAAGGTTTTTAGCTTGCCTATATGTGTGTTGTTCAATAACAGATTTCCTAGTATTTTCATCTGATTTAACAAAATTGATTTTAGCATAAAAAACTAGGTTCATTCTGTTTCAAATGAATGAGTTAATCACACTATCAATTTTCACTGTAATTCTCTCCACTCTTCAATTAATTAGGAGCACTAGGCCTAAACATCTTTAGGTTGTTCCAAGACTTATCCTTTACTAGACTTAGATGCAGTTGATTCAATTCTAGGCACACTAGAGATAGTTTCATTTACATTAGTCTTATAGAGAGAATCATCTAATCCAGCAAAGGATAAGTCAGGTCTTGAGGGCATGTAGTTCCCAGTGTAGGGAGGGGGAACTGCATGATATCCCTTAACCTTCTTAAACCTATTCATTACTTACTTTATTTTCCTCTCATTCTCATTACAAACTATCAAAATGCATTTCAAACACTCACTTTTATTCAGATGACAATCATGCAATTCATTTTCATTTCATTTTGATTGTAAAACCACACCAGACTTGTTATTAACACTTATTTGACTGTTTATCAGTTTAGTTAGCTTCATAGATGATGTTTCAAACTTTTCTAATTTTATTTTTAAATCATCTTTTTATTTTAAAGTCTCTGCTAACTGATTTTTAAGCTCTGTTATAGAATTATCTCTTACCTTAACATCATATTTCAAAAATGCAATGTCTTCCTCATTAACAGCTTCATTTTTATATGAATAACAATTCTAGCTTCTAATGATTCTAATCCTAATTGATAGGCTATTATTTATAGATTAGCTTTACTTAGAACTTCACGTTGTTGATCAAACTGTTTTTAAAGAGATTGATAAGATTCTAAACATTCTTTAGAGCAATTTTGTACCTCAGTGTTTGAGCTTGATGAATTGGATGAACCTGAAGACAAATGGGTCATTAGAGCAAAGTATGTGGGTCCTTCTTCAGCTTGATAACTCCAATCATAACCACCTATCCCATCTTGAACAACCAAGGCATTTGCAGGAGTCTCTACTGGTATAATCCTTCTTGGAGCATCTCCATTTCTATTCCCCTAATTCCTTGGTGCCCTGCATTCTTTAGCAAAGTGACCTCTCATATGGCAGTTGTAACATTCAACATTTGTCTTATCAAAGCCAACAGTTTCTTTGCCATTGAAATTCAGATTCCTTCCTGTTTTCTTTAAGAATCTATTCACCCTCATGGTAAGCATGGCCACCTGCCATTTGAGATCCATCTCTTTAAGATCATCAGTATTAATTAGCTCCAGATCTTCATTGTCCAACTATAGACTATTAGATTGATTGACAAAGAAGGAAAACATGACATCATCAGCATAGGTTGAGGAAGAAGCTTGTCCCTTTGACCTAGTAGCAGGAACATCATGAGCAGTATTAACTGCTTCATTAGTACTGCTAGTATCATCTGAAGATACAAAAGCCACATTCTGAGAGTTTGAGCTTGAGCTTGATTAGCTTTTAATCTCAGCTTCATACACCTTCAAGTTGTTGTACAAATCGTCCATGCTCAACTCATCTAGATCAGCTTTGTTACGCTAGATCCATCGTAGGCAATATTGATTCCAAGTGATTGTGAGTCTTCTTAGCACACTTAAGATTTGCCATCTTCCTGGGAGTAACTTCACCATGAATTTCCCTATTGGTCGATGGAGTTTCTGAAACCTATCATAGGTTTTATCCAGTCCTTCAGATCTTGATGCAGTAAAATTCTCATATTGCTACTTCAGAATGGTTTTCTGTATTTTTTTGATTCTTTGTTTCCTCCAAACTTGGCCTTGATTGCTTCCCATAAGGTCTTTGCATCCTTGATTCCATGAAACTTCAATAGGTGCTCATCAGGAATGGCCAACAACAAAGTGCTTTTTGCTTTTAATTCATTCTTTCTTGCTAGCTTTTGTTCAGCAGTTTTGGGAGGAATGGGACCTTCAGTACTAGCTGATGCAATAGCAAGTGCATCACTATTCATAATAACCTCCCAAAGAGCATAATCAGTGTGAGTAAGATATTGCTCCATTCTTATGCATCCTATAGTTCATAGTCTCCTGTTTTTTAGTTTGGAAGTTTTAGTGCAGACACTGTTTGGGTAGTTTCTGACTGTGATTCTATTTTCTTTGATTATGAGATCTTGTATAGATATAGTATTTTTTCTGTTCGTTCTGAGATCGGTCGTAGTTCTTCTTCTTCTCAACAAGCTCTGATACCATTTGTTGATCCCTTCTTGACAGATCTTACTTAGCTTGTTAAAGCTTAGTTATATTGGATAGATCCAAGACAACTATAGTAGAAACTAAGATTGAGAATATCACAAACTATGCGGAATCTAGTTTGCAATACTAAGAAGAACAATGAAACAGTAAAACAAGATCTTTACTAAACTTTCAATATATTGAATACTATTTTGAGTTACAAAATAGCTATGAATACTAACTATGATTGCTATTCAATCTATGAATACTAATATGAAAAAAAAAAAAAAAAATTACCCCCTTATCTAGATCTATGCCTTTAGGTTCCTTTTTTTACACCAAGGAAACCCTAATGGGCGTACAAATTGTGTCAAGTTGATCATGCTATATCAATTCCTTATTATAATCATGATAATCACTTTAGCAGTACTATCTTATATAACAAACTTAGTACTAATAAATTGGCGAGAGTACTAACAATTTGTCTGGCAGAAGTACTAACTAAGCTTGACAGTACTAAGTCTTCTCATGGCAGTACTAAGTTGAACCAGCAATACAAAGTTGTAGAAGCCCATAATTCCCAACATCCAAACATCACTTTAGGTACTGGTTGTTCTACATATTTGTGCAGGTAACTCTTAACACCAGTCATATGCCTTGAGCATCTACTATCCAAGTACCAGATGGGATTTTTGATGTCACACTGCACAAATACATTCAAAATGGGTAGTTTCGCTTAGAAACCTACCTTTTAGTGAGAGTCTTAGATCTGTTAGCATTTGATGATTCAGCTCTAGTTGATTTTAGAGCCTCAACCTTTTTGGGTTAAAGTGCTTCACCTCTTTTGAACCATTCAATATCATAATGATCAGTTGTGGTATAAGTTGAGCTACCACAAACTTCACATCTTTTGAATGCATATTAAGGATTTCTTGGAATGATCTCTCTTTCTAGAGAGATAATTATGTTATAACCATTTGTGTCATGGTCATAACATCCACATAATCCACATATAGGATAGTATAAACATTCATAAGATAAATGATCTATACATCCACAGTGTGTGCAAGGTGAAAAGAAGCATTTTGATGGTCTTGGGATTTTAGATCTTGATGAAGATCTATCCAGACTTTTGAGATGCTGAGACATGTTCTTGGTGGAAATGTATTCAGCATGATCACGGGTTCTATAATCAGTTTTCTCACACTTTTTACAAAACAAAACTTTATAACAATTTTGAGAGAGATGATTGTTTAAGCCACACATATTACAACTCCTTTTGAATTGTGTCTTGTATTTGTTTTGAAGTGGATTTTGTGGAACCTGTAGTGGTTGATTACTTCTGGAGTAAGATGACTGACTCTTGCTAAATTGTAATTTTAGGTTGTTTAGTTCTTTTATTACAATAGCCAAAGGAGGATCATCTTTAAATTTCACACTCTTTAGTTTACCAGTAGGAGTTGAGTTAACTTTTGAAGTTGAATAGCTTTTGTTATCTTTAGCAAGAGCTGAGGATGGTTCATTTATTATGACACATTTTAAAGTTTTAGCTTTGAATGTGGATTTTGACCTCAAAATTGATTTGATAGTCTTTGGTCCAGAAATAGGTTCAGCACCATCCAACTTCTTCAGTAAAGGAAGAGGGGTGCTACAAACTGAAAATTCATTCGCAGAATCATAATCAGTCACTGAAGAGTCAGTGACAGAAACTGAAGGATCAGTTGTGTTTCTTTGTGACTCAGCTGGGAGTATCCTACCAGTATCATGATTTGGCAAAATAAAACCTTCAGCTTCAGACAACTAGGGTCTTTCAACACCAAGTATGGACACTTTTGTGTCATTAGCTGAGGATTTTACAAAGACAAGGTCTTTTTGCCTAGAACTGGAGGGATCTTCAGTGAGTTTATTAACTCCCATAATTCTCTTCTTTTGAGAGGGGATTTGTTCACTGATACACTGATTTACTTTGTTAGAACTGTTAAGCCATGTTTCAATGATTGCTGTTAGCTCTTTCAGTTATGTTCTTAAGTTTTTATTCTCTTAGAGAATCTCAGTGTTTACATGCTGCATGATAAGAAAATCAAGTTTTGTTTGTTTTAATAATAAAAGCTGTTCTTTGCATGCATTCAGTTCATAAACAAGATCTCTATGTTTTGACAAAAGATTATTTATTTGTTCTTCAACATAATTTAGATAAATACACAAATAATCTAGATAGGTTTTTCTATCATCATTATCTTCCATTTCAAGAAAAGTGTGTACATTTCTCATTGATATCTTTACCCATTCATCATTTCTGACACCTTCTTTGCTGAGAGCATCATTATCTTCAGCTAGAGCTATGAGCACTTTAACCTCCACCATCTTATTTTCATCTGATGACACTTCTTCTTCATCCCATTCATAGGCTTCAGCGATAAGATATTTGTTCTTTACCATTGAGGCTTTGGAAGCTGAAGCACTTGAGCTTAGAAGTGTCAGTTTAGCCTTGACTTTGTTGTATTTGTCTTCAAAGTCCTTGGTAGGCCTTAGTTCTGGTTTGTGCGAAGAGGAACTGAGAGATTTTGATTGAAAGGGTGATTGATATGATGCAACTGAAGTCTTTGACCAGCAGTCTCTTGCAAAATGACCCTTCTTGCCACATTTATGCCATTCAGTTTGGTCAGTTGCTTTTGCATTACTGAACCTTTGAGTACCCTTTTTGAAGAATCTTTTAGACTTGGCCAAAAGAGCTCTTGCTTGATATTCTTCTTCTAGGTTATTTAGGTACTCATGACTGCTTCTTGTATCATCTTCATCATCAAGACTATCTTGAAAGTCCTGGACAATAGAGGTAGAGAAGAAAGCAGTTAACAAAGGTCTTTTCGCTACAACTTACCTTGTTTCAAAATTTTGGTATATCTATTGGAATGACTATTCATCATAGTCTAGTTGATGCTACCATACAATTTTCTTTCTTGAAGGCTTGGACATCGATTACTAGATGTGGTAACGATGAGTCGTTTTTAGCTAATGGAACTTTACCTATCTATGAAAGACTTGTCAAATACCCAAAATTTGATGAATCATTTCTAGTACGTGCAAAAGTTGAAACTATGTTTGATAAAGAGTATCAACCTCCAAAGCTTCTGTCTGGAACGAATAAAGTTCGTGCCACGTTTGTGCTGACACGAACTTTGATTGATAATTTGAAAAAGCTGGTTTTGACCCAATCGCCAACGTTACCATATGTGTCATCGTTTACCGTCGCTTGTGCTTATATATGGTGTTGCATTGCAAAATCATATAATCATGGGTTACAATTATTTGCTATACCCATGAATTGTAGGACACGTATGGATCCTCCAATACTCGCGGCCTATTTTGGCAATTGTAGTTGGGGATCTATATCGGTTGCAAAAACATCCATTCTAACAGGAAAGGAAGGCTTCATAACTGCTGCTAAATTAATTGGTGAAAATCTATACAAAACATTAAACGATAAGGATGGTGTCGTGAATGAAAAACTATTTAGTGGTGATCCGTTGTCCCAAGGGACATTCATATCAATTGCAGGAACACCAAAGCTCAAACTTTATGACATCGATTTTGGATGGGGGAAGCCAAAAAAACTTGAAAGAATTTCACTAGATTATGGTGCGTCCATATCCAGGGACGGAACTTGAACACATTTGTCGGAGGGGCCAAAATATAAAATACATATTTTAGGGGGGCCAAACTATAAAACCTTAATATTTTGCACAACTAATGACTAACATTACATAGTAAATGGTACTTGAGAGTAAATTTTTTGGGGGGGCCACAACCCCCCTTGGTCTTATGGAAGTTCCGTCCATGTCCATATCTATTGATGCCGGTAAAGGATGTGACAAAGATATAGAGTTTGGTGTTCGCCTTACAAATGAGCAAATGGAAGTGTTTATTCATAACTTCAACCTAGCACTAGAGCCATACATTTAGATTCATAAATGTATTTTAGTTTGTGTTAAATTTTTTTGCTTTTGCAATAAGGACACTGTTTGCTGAATTGCGCGTGCTTTTGAAGTGTGAATTTACATATTTACGAACTCAGGTACATGTTTAATAGCTGTAAAGCTACATCACATATAACATTATGCCTTTCATATTTGCAAATGACTGCAATTAGGCAGCATGTTGAACGCTAAGTTTGTAGGATGCGTCAAACATGTCTGGTCAACCAACAGTTTGTGTGCATTTTCCCTTCAAATTCATGAACAATTTGGAGAGGTAAGACACTCGATTATGATGCAATACGTTTGATCAGCATGATGAACACAATTTTAATATGATGATGAACACAGTTTGTGTGCATTTCCCCTTCAAATTAATATGATGATGAACACAAAAATTCCCCAAGAAGTCTATTTTAAGAGTCTGGTCCAAGCCCCTAACATTATAATTTTACCTCTTTTATTTATTTATTACTTTTTATTTTATGCTTGTGAGAAGAAAATAATATATTTTGAAAAAAAAAAAAAAATATCTGATTTTTTGTGATTTTCCAAAAGGTTTAAATAAGTAGAAAAATTACAACTACGTACACCTGTGGGTGTGAATTGACCATTGACCAAAGAGCAGCCTCAAGCAATGTTCAAATGTTTAATACTGATCGAAAAGAGTTGGAATTGTGTCTTATTTAATAGTGTTGTGACTAGTTAATAAAATTTATAGTAATATATATGAAATTTTAAAAAATAGGGTAAAACTGTCGGTGGGTTATGGACTCAACCAAACGAGGTGGAATTCCTCGCGCTCCGCTGCGGAACGTGAGACTAACGATGTGAAGGACCGACTACCCAAATGGCTATTTTTATAAATTGCATAAAAAAATTAACGGTCGTTAAACTAAACTAACATTTGTTACTTAACAACCGTTAGTGAGAGACGGGGTATTTTGTATTTTTTTTAAAGTTAGGGTAAGCTTCGTAATTTGCACATAGTATGGGGGTATTTTGCAAAATTAATATGGGCCGAAAATGGGCCGAAAAAATGGGTTGGCTTAATGGGCCAGAAATGGGCCGAGTTGATGGGCCAAACAGGCCGGTTGTTGACCGGGTTGTGGACCGGGTCGGGTCGGATACCCGCATTGGCAGGCGGAGTTCCTGCTGATTCATTATATCTATATACTAAAAATGGACTGAAACGCTGTCATTTTTGACAGCAGGCTCCTTCAACTTTCACTGGGCTGCTCTCCTTGGCCCATATTAGCATCTGTGGCCTAACATATGTCGGTGTTATATCCTTATACATATATGTATTGTTTGTCTGATAATCTTCTAGAATACGATCGATTTTCTGTCTACTGTGAAGAGCATCTGACGTTGTAAACATCGTACGAGGTACGACTCCTATGCTGATGCTTTTGTCCGTCTTCATATCTAGATATCATACGCTGTGCTGTCTTCCCTGTTATTTTTTCCAACTTTTATTCATTGACCTATGTGCATGTGTTTCGATTTTTCCATCATAACGTACCCTATTACCATGATATATTGTTATATACCTACGATCTTTGCATCTCTCATGTTATTTATGCCTTAATCTGCTATTGTCAAGTGCTATTTAGTTTATACCTTTAATCTTAGGCCAAGAATATTAGCCATGAAAAGTAAAAAAAAACTTGTTAAAAGAAGAATGCCACATGACCTTGAAATGGAATGTAAGACGATTTCTGTATCCAAGAATCCTAATTTGGAAATTGCCAACAACTGTCGCCAATCCTTCTGGCACTTTTGTTGACACCTACGGTTCGGACCTGCCATTGAATATGTATCCTACGCATCAAAACTCATCGTCTATATATATGGACATTATGGTCAAGGAGAATCCATGTGCGGGCAAACAAATACAAAATTCTGCTAATGTTACTTCACAGTCGGCAGCTGCAAGTGGGTGTTCTACATTCATTGCTACCATTAAATACCTATATAAACAAAATCAAACAGACAAACACATAAAAGGCCCATAAAAAAATAGCCCAACATCAAAAAATAACAGCCCACACCAATATGGCAGTCATAAAAGTATTTTAAAAAAATTAAACAAATAAAAAAAATATAAAGGATAAAAAACAAAAAATACCGCCCCGCAGCAACCCGCGAACAATTATACTTGTTATATTTATAATTATAATACTGTACATGGTTTTGGACTTGTGGGTGCAAGTCTTATGTAGCACATTGAGAATTTGAGATACACATGTAATGTAGTGTAAGATTTCGAGTTGGCCTTTAAAATTTCTTGAAGTTATGTCCATTTTTTTTTCTTTCATATTGTCACATTCATATGTTTACATTCTACTATGGTTAAAAAAAAGTAATGCCATAGACAAAAGTGATACGACTACATCACTTTTTCCTGTTATAGCACTTTTGCTCATGACACTAAAACACCCCTTCTCATTAACACCACGTTTTTTGGTAGGGCTGAGCGAAATCAACCGAACTGAACCGACAAACCGAGCGGAGCCGAACCGACCATTTTTGGTTCGGTTTTCGATTTTGTATATTTTTGATTTTCAGTTTCGGTTTTGCTCGGTTCGGGTTAAAACTAAAAAAAATACGCCAAAACTATCTATTCGGCTCGGTTCAGTTTCGGTTTCGCTCGGTTCACTTCGGTTCGGTTTTTTGTTTATGTTTTTCTCAAAGTCGGTTTTCGGTTTGGTTTAGTTTTTGATTTTGACCCGATGCTTAGCCCTTATTTTCTGGTGCCAACTAACGATATCAACATGTCTATTTTTTTAAGATACATTATTACTAGTACTATATTAGGTTCTCTTTAAGACCAAAATAGCTCGTAGAATATGTCATAGGCTCATGTTATTTGTACCCCCTGAAAAGCCGTTTGTACCCCCATTGGTTTTTCCGGTTTTTTTTATTTTTTTTTATTTTTATAATTTTGTTTATATTATAAAACAGTGAAACGCAGAACGCGGAACGAAAATTATAAAGTTTAATAGGTCAAAAGTATGAAACTGTCAAAAATTACGGAACATAAACTGATAAAAAACTGCGTTGCACTGTATAAGAGGGACAAAAAGACCAAAAAATACGAAACATTCGTACTTTTTTGTGGGCCGGGGGTACCGATAGTAGGACCGTATGTGATAACATAAATGGCAAAAGTAATACCTTTTTCATACATTGGGCATATAACAAACGACAAGATAAATAAATATAAAAAACATCATCGCCAAAGGGTTTTCAAACAATTTTCTTGATTCTATCTGAAATCCTTAAAAAAACAAAAGTGGAGATGAACAGAAGTTGGTGGAGTAAATCTAGGAAACTATGTCGTGTCATTCATCATCGTTCTATGTCGACTTCATTTAAAGCTCCTCCATTTTTTCCTCAAAGAAGAGTTGTTGTCACTGGTAATTTATTCCATTTAATCTCTTATGTTTTGCTTCAAATGTTCTTATTTAAGGGTTCATTTCCTTTTTTTTAATATTGAATAAGCTTGTGCCAGAATGATTATTGTTTCGACACTTTGGGCCTGTTTGGTTTAGTGTTAGGGGCGGACCCGTGAAGCACATAGATTAGTCGGCCAAATGACAGGGTTTTATCTGGTTTGAGTATGTGTGGTCGTGTGCTGATTAGTAGGCCAAGAGGTCGGAAACCATTGTTACAAAAAAAAAAACGAGTTAGAAAGTAGTTTTAAGTGTGGTTGGGATAACTGTATATAAACTGCTTAACTGATTATTTGTGTATTATATACATAGTTTTGCATAAGTAGCTTGGAGTTGCATAGTTTTAAATTGCTTAACTGATTATTTGTGTATTTTTTTTAATCACTGATTATGACCAAAGGGTGGGAGGACTTAAGTTTTGGTGCAAACAACTCCGAAGTGGCCACGCCAACCTCTCAAATGAGAGGGCTTTACCCATTGTGAGTGTGTGTGGCGGTAGGCTCAACCCTGTGGATTAGTAGCCCAAAAGGTCGGAAACCATGGTTACCCAACAAAAAGTTGTACGATAACGAGTTACAGAAGATAGTCCTTGAAGTCGGATAATAAGCTCTAGTAGTAATAATGGCACGGCCGTTGCCTAGCTTGATCATTGCTTTCCACGTATGTCCTTGGGAGGGGCCGTATGGGCCGATTAGCTTTTCCAGCTATCAGCTTTTTTACAAGTAATAAAAGCAGCAATCTTAAGGGGGGTTTTTGGATTGCTTCAAAATACTGCTTATACATCACAAAGGTAGTTTTAAGTGTGTTTGAGATTGCTTTTTTCGAACTGCTTATCTAATCTGATTATTTGTGTGATATACATAGTTTTGCATAAGTAGCTTCGAGTTGCCTAGTTTTAAATTGCTTATATAAATAAGAAATAAGGAGATGAACAGTTTTAGCGGACGATTGAGATTGCTTTCTGCTTATGTTATATTGACCAACGCTCTTTTACAAACTGCTTACTCCCCCCTATATTGAAAACAAAAGTGGATTTGTGTATAAAAATAAGCAATCCAAAACACCCCTTGAGTGTTTGGAATCAGTTTTGTTTCAGCTATTCCTTAATTACTTATCTGACCCTTAAATAATCAAATTTGGATTCACCATACGCAAACACTTGAAACGGATTATATGCTATCTGAAAATGCATTGCGCAAAACAGCTGCATATGTTAACGGCTTCTTGAGCTTTTTTTTCTTTTTTCTTTTGTAGGTTTAGGAATGGTTACACCATTGGGATGTGGAGTAGAAACAACATGGAAGCGGTTAATCAAAGGGGAAAGTGGTATAAGAGCTTTATCTGTCGAAGACCTAAAGATGAGTGGATTTGAGAAAGATACTCAGTCGTATACATTTGATCAGTTAACTTCCAAAGTTGCTGCTATTGTACCGTGTGGTACTAACCCTGGCGAGTTCAACGAGCAATCATGGCTAGATTCTAAGGTTTACTATCCTGATAAAAATCTTTGTCAGACACGGAATATAATGTTCTGATACTTAATATAACTAATATTTAAATTGCGGTGTTTTCGCAGCATAGTAAATCAATTGCAAGGTTTATAAGCTATGCACTGTGTGCTGCAGACGAAGCACTTAGAGATGCAAATTGGATACCCTCGGAGCAAGAGGACAAGGAGAAAACCGTAAGTTCTCATAAACTACATATGTTTTCACTAGAGGTGGTAAAATGGGCAGGTGAGGTAATGGGTCGAAATGGGTACTTTTTGGTAGGGATTGAAACGGGTTGGAGTAAATTTTTTTGTCCTCAGTCATACCATATTGGAATCAATTTTGGACATTTTCTTTATCAGAACTACACTTTGGATTATTTTGACGTAACGGCCTTTTAAGCTATTTTCTAATAGGGGCAAAAAGTGAGATAATAAGACAGAACCCAGATTGACTCATTCAAAACTAAATTGGTTAACATTTCCACCTCTATGTTTGATGATTCTGCTGTTTTGTCTTCTTATTGTTATTATATATTGTTTCTAACTTGAAGTAATCAGGGAGTTTCTATAGGTGGGGGAATTGGAAGCATCGGTGATATACTGGATGCGTCACAACTGATATGTGAAAAGGTTTATTTTTGTCCTTCTTTGACATTTATTTCCTTCTTTCTTTTGGCTATTGATTTGTTAACCACATTTGTAAAGCCTGTTTTGTGTCATTATTCTTTTAATCCAGAGACTGCGTCGTCTTAGTCCTTTTTTTGTCCCTCGAATATTAATCAACATGGCTGCTGGTCATGTAAGCATCAAGTATGGCTTCCAGGTGGGTAATTATATTAAATTTAAGGACCCTTTTTTTAGTTTTAATTTTATTTTTATGTTTTCATAATAGATTTTCTGGTGATAATTCTGAATTTAGGGACCCAACCATGCTGCAGTGACAGCTTGTGCCACGGGGGCAAATTCAATAGGCGATGCAGCAAGAATGATTCAGTTTGGAGATGCTGATGTCATGGTGGCTGGAGGAACAGAAGCCAGCATCGATGCTTTATCTGTCGCTGGCTTTTGCAGGTATATAATTCAATCTTTGTTTAATGTTTGAGATTTTGTTAGCACTCTATGTGATACAATCTCTTTCATGCAGGTCAAGGGCATTATCTACAAAATACAACTCAACCCCTCAAGAAGCTTCAAGGCCTTTCGATTGTGATCGAGATGGATTTGTGTATGTTAGTTAATATTGTAGCACATGGAAATTTTATGTATACGCAATAACATGTTTTTGGATGCAGCATAGGAGAGGGTGCTGGTGTTCTCGTTTTGGAAGTGAGTAATAATGCTATCACCAGTTAGTGTCATTCTCATTTGTACGCTAAATCCTTAACTGTATATAGTTCATCTTCTGTAGCTCCTTTTTTCATTCTATATCTCTTACTTATGATTGATTTTGCCACAGGAACTCGAACATGCGAACAAGAGAGGAGCAAACATCTATGCAGAGCTCCGTGGTTATGGGATGTCAGGTTTGACCTTATTGAGTTTGGTTTTCATATTCTTAGGGGGTGTTGGATGTGCGTTATGTAAGTGATAATGTAAACAAATTCTGATTATTTTGGATTTTGGAAAGTAGACAACTGATAAAAAAAGGAACATGCAAAAATGGATTGGCTGTAAATTTGAAATAGAATCTCTCAATTTAGGTGAAAGTAGATAAATATTTTCCTTATACTTGTATAATAACTAGTTTTGTTGAAGCTGGTATAAAATTGATAAGCATAAGCATAGTGAGTTTATCCAAACATTAAATACTGAATTAAGTAAAGCAGTTTCAATATGTATGTCGTGTTAAGGTGATGCGCATCACATCACACAACCACACGCGGATGGAAGAGGCGCTATTCTGGCCATGTCACGCGCTTTAAAGCAGGTATCACACTGACGCCTTTCATTAATTTCTTTTTGAGTGATATCAGTTTGTATCTATGGTGCATATGTTTAAGTTTCTTCAAATAGTGTGTTTCTTACGGTTATATGCAACTCTGATAACTCTTTTGGTATCTAAACCCAAATATAGTGGTAACAAACATTGATATCCGATTATTTCCATTAGTATAGTAACAAATTAGTAAAATATAATGATATATTTGGATAAAGCAAGTGATTGTTAGTGCCCTGTTTCTCATTTCTTCAGTATGCTTCACATTCCATATATTCGAAAAGGTTAGGGTGCGTTTAGTTGGAGGAAAAAAAATTGTACAAAACAAGGAAAACGAAAACAGCTTTTAAATTGCTTATTTTTTCTCCCAAAAAAAAAAAAAAAAAAAAACCCCAAATAGCTAAACGCGTTTTCTAGTTTTTTAACTCATTTATGGAGATAAAAATCTCCTCCCAATTCCTACAAATATAGAGATAGAAAAACTAGGAAATTTTTACTCCAGCTAAACCCTTTTTTATATTTATGCAGCTTGAGTGCCTTCTCCGTTTGCTAATTTTCAAGTTTCTTTTGACTTCCAGTCGGGTCTTTCCCCTGATCAAGTGGATTATGTGAATGCCCATGCCACTTCTACACCTCTTGGTATTAGTTTGATTTATAGCTCTCTTAGGACTGTTCATTAATCAGTATTAGCATGTAAAGTTGAAATTGTTTGGTCATTAGGTGACATGGTGGAGGCTCGTGCAATTAAAACTCTGTTTTCTGATCATGCTACATCTGGTGCCTTGGCTTTTTCATCCACAAAGGTAAAGTCATTAAGATCCTTCAAACATGAAGTCCTTTTTTTGATGCTTCATGGAAAGATAATGTAACTAGATCAGAAAGTCGATTTTTGATTATCGTTTTTTATGTTATCACGTTTATATTGAAACTCTTGTTAACCATTTAGGGTGCTATCGGGCATCTTCTTGGGGCCGCTGGAGCTGTTGAGGCAATTATCACAGTTCTTGCCATACGTAATGTAAGTACATAATCTTGAAACTATGTCATGTTTGCCGACTTTTGTTTGTGGTTAACTGCACAGAAAAGTAACCAACTTTAGTCTACTTTTCTGTTTTAGATAGCCATGTTTATTTTAAACTATGAAACACCGTTAAACTTTTAAATGTTTTTAACTACCTAAACATCGGCTTCAGTGTGTTAGTTCGACGGGTTACAGTATCTGATTACCTTGAATTTTTTTTATTTATAAAGTAGATAGACTCAAATCAGTTTCTTTGAAACTTTGTTGATCTTTTTTTTTCTTGTATAAAATAGTTGGTTATTTAAAATACAAATTGGACGAAACTTGGTTAGATCTTGTATAATTAGGAGGTTTGTGTGCTTTATTGGTACAGGGAATCGCTCCCTTGTCGCTTAATCTGAGTAACCCTGATCCCATTTTCGAAGAAGCGTTCATGCCTTTGATTGCTTCAAAGGAGATGCAAATCAAAGCGGCGTTAACAAATGCTTTCGGGTTTGGAGGAACAAATGCTGCACTTTTGTTTGCAACCCTTTAGACCAAGGTTTGTAGTCAGAAATCATGTTCAGTTAGTAACACAAGTCTAAGTTTATTGTCATCAGTTTAGACTAGTAAACCTTCTTTGTTGAAATTTTGATTTTTGAAAATGTTTTCTTGTACATATAAAAAATCATGTATATAATCGACATAATTAATTCAAATAGATATGTAATAAATTCAAAAATTAAAACTAATTCTAATATATGATACATGAAATAAGAAATCAAATTATACCTTGATTTATAGAAACTGAATTTATACAAGGATGATCAAACACATCAGAAATTGTTCTGGTTTATAGATTGGTTCTGGTTAATAGGATAGGAGCTATACAAATCTGGAAATTTCAAACGACATTTGAACATTTTGGAGGTTTGATAATATCACTGAGGTGGTTTTTTCATAAATTGAAGCTCTTCTATTTTTATAGATGAAAAACTTTTTGAAATTTCTATGGTAACCCGCATTGTCGTTAAGTCTTGCAATACATACCTGTCCTTTCTTTTGCATATATTGTCCTTGCTGTCTGCCTTTTTTTTTATAGTGGATGAGCTATCTGCTTTATAGCTGTCTTTCTCTGTTGCTAATGCCTTCTTTCATCATTGCTTACGTCTTGCCTTCTAGAATTCTTCTTATCTGTCTTCTTTAATATAAATCTTTTATTTTTTTATGATTACATTTTACAAAATGATTAAAACTTAAAATTCTAAATTTCTAA
The DNA here is from genome assembly GCA_026074375.1 of Tanacetum coccineum. NCBI lineage: Eukaryota > Viridiplantae > Streptophyta > Magnoliopsida > Asterales > Asteraceae > Tanacetum > Tanacetum coccineum. Next base: position 40,228 of record BQNB010041109.1, read on the forward strand.
AAATTTAAAAAATTCTCATCTTCATATGGGTCTTGGGAATCTTGAAATATATCTTCACTTGGTGTTGGAGATGACCTTATTTCATTCAATAAATCGTAATACTCTTTGTCTGTTTTACATGCTTTGATTCCTTGTATAGTTTCAGCATCTGATGAGGATGATTTTGGAGTAGATGGACCTGGAGATCTTTTAATAAGACTGTTGTGATATGCTATAACCGCCTTTTCGTCTGCTTGACTTTCTTGAACTTGTTTCCACCATTTAACACTATATTGTCGTAACAACGATGGTGGTGATGTTCCTTCTGCTTCTTTCTTTTTATATGTAAATGACATAATCCATGGAATTCTAAATATAACGGAAAATTGTAAAGTGTACTCAAAAGGAGGTGCACTTTCTTGAGCAAACATAACTTTGTATTGATTATACCCTTGTAAAACTCTTGGTGGAAAGATTTCTGGAATACTTCCCATATATCTAAACCAATTAACAAACCATCTTGGATATTTATTTGAAAATTCTTCTGTGAAATGGAAAAACCATGTATGGGTATTGTTTCTTAGTAAAAACGCCTTGAACCATGCTTCTTGATAATCGTAATAATTATAACCTGGGTATGTTGGATAATTTGATAAAACATTGTCCCAATCTTCTAAAGATAAAACTTTGATAATCTTGACTTTATTAAAATCGATCTTATCTGGTTCTTGTTTATTATAAGTATGATGAACGATAATAGATCTGCTCTCTATCAAAACTGCTTCATAATATTCTCTTGTTTGATAGTCGTTGTTATAAAAATGAGTGTTTCTTAGAAATATAAAGTCAATCAAAGATAAAAATCCCTGATTTAACTTTTGTTCTTCTATGGGTTCTAAAATCTTAACAACTTGTTTATAGAGGTTAATCTGAAATCCTGGGTTTTTTGATGAAGGTTTTGTTATAGGGGAAGACTGAGTAGTTGGGAATCTTATATATGAAGTTGAACTATGTGGTATATTTTGTAATTGGGCAATAGTCGAATATGGTGGTCTTGTTCTTGGATTATAGGTGGATGGATATGGAGTGAGATGTATGAATCTATTCTATTGTATAGGTGTTGAAGGAGATGATGGGGAAAGAGGTTTTGGTCTTGGTATAATAGCTTTTCTTTCTAAGCTTGTCATCCCAGTAAAAATTCTCTAGATAAAAAATCTAGTAAATGGTTGTTTTCTCCTTTAATATGTTCAATCGTAAAATCAAAATTACTCAAAATAGCTTGCCATCTGGCAAAAATTTGTTTAGAAATCAAAATTTTAACATCCTTTTCAATAATAGATTTTGCAGAAAGACAATCAATTCTTAGTAAAAATGGCTTCATATATAAATCATCTTCAAATTTTTTTATATTTAAAACAATACTTAAAATTTCCTTTTTAACAGTAGAATAGTTTCTTTGTGTATCATTCCAAGATCCTGAATAAAATCTAACTAAATTTTCAATTTTACTATCTTTTAATCTTTGTTTCAATATCCCACCATAACCTATATCACTAGCGTCTGTTTCAACAATAAGATGAGCTTCAGGATGTGGTATATTTAGACAAGGTAATTCTTTTACTTTTCCTTTTATATATCTAACTATCTTAGTATGTTCTTTTGTCCATGGTTTAGGATTCTTTTTAAGTCTCTCATATAGTGGTTTACATATACTTCCTAAATCTTTGAAAAAATCATGAATATAGTTAAGACATCCTAGAAATCTTTGTAATTGTTTTTTATCTTTTATTTCATCAGGAAATTTATTTGTAAATTCTAAACTTCTTTCTATAGGTTTAATAGTACCTTGAACTATATTATGTCCTAAAAATCTTATCTCTGTTTTAAATAAACTTATTTTAGTAGGGGAAACTGCTAGACCATTTTTATATATGATATCATAAAATATATTCAAATGTTTAAAATGCTGATCAATACTTTTTGAAAATATTAACACATCATCAATATATACAATAGCGAAATTACCTATTGGAATAATGATATCATTCATAATATTTTGAAATTCTGAAGGAGCATTTTTTAATCCAAAAGGCATAACATTTCATTCGTAATGTCCGAAGGGTACATTAAAACCTGTTTTATATCTGTCTTTTTCTTCAATCTGAATTTGCCAAAACCCAGATTTCATATCAAATTTTGAAAATATCTTTGAATCATATAACTTTTTAAATAAATCTTTTTTATTAGGTATATGATATCTTATCCATTCTAATACTTTGTTTAAAGGTTTATAATTTATGACTAATCTAGGTGCTCCTCTTTCTATTTCAGTTTGATTCATTACATAAAAGGTTGAACATGACCATGGAGACTTTGAGGATCTTATAAGCTTTTTATCTAATAATTCTTGTATTTCTGTTTTACAATGAGATTCTAATTCTTGAGACATATGTATAGATTTTAATTTTGTAGGGATATCTTTTTCATTAAATCCTTTAATATAAGGTAATTCAACTATATGTTGTTTTCTTTTCCAGAAAGCATTTGGTATTGTTGCACATACATTGTTCTTAAAATTTTCTTCTATCTTTTTAATTTTATTTTGTATCGAATCTTGTTGTAATTGATCAATTATCCTTTTATCATTTATCTCATTTATTAAAAAATTTACATGTTTCTTTTTATTATTTAATAGATTTACCTCTTTTGTTACCATTGGTGTTACAAATTCGAATGTTAATTCTTTGTTTAATATGTTAGTAATAATGCCTTTTTCACTTACTGAGAAAGGATATATCTGAGTTATAAAGGGTTGCCCTAATATAATTTGAGAGCTTAAATTCTTTACTAATATAAGATGGGTTTTGAAGCAATAATTATCTTTACATATATGGACATTGGATAATTTGTAACTTATATTTAATCTCCATTAGGTCCAGATAGTCTTTGGGATGATTTCTCATAATACTTTGTTGGTATTAATCCTTCTTGTATACAATTCAAATCTGCTCCTGAATCAAGTAATGCAACTAAAGATAATTTAAATTCTCCATTGATTATTATATTTAATTTGGTATACCATCTTTGAGAACTTATTTTTTGTATCTCATTTACTACTGATGTATTAGTAGATGTTACTTCTTCAATTTTTTCTTTCCCTTTATCTTCTAATACTTTTATTCTTTGTTTCAATAATGTTATTTCTGATTTTACATTTTTTAATTCTTCTTGTAATTCTGGAATTGTTACGGGTTTTGTATTTTTATTAAATCTTTTGCATATATCATCAAAATTGTATATTTGTGAACTTTCTATATTATTAATAACTTCGGTTTTACCCAATTTTTCTTTTAATCTGTCTAAATATGTTTTTCTTAATTCTTTGTCTTCAACTTTATTTATTAGTTCTGTTAATCTTTCTACTTCATCATCTTCATTATTTATAGTGTTTATTTCCTTATAATCACAGGTGCAATTTCCTATACATTCACATTCTTCTGATTGACTACTGTCTTCACTACTAGATCTTTCGTCTACTATATTTAAATCGTCTTCTTCATAGTCTGATATACTGGTGTCACTGATTTCTTCATTTATCATGATTTTCATGATCTGTTCTTTAAGTTCGTCTGATATATTTAATTCGTTAATTTTATTTTTAGTGTAACAAAATTTTAAAGTATGGCATTGCCTTCCACATTTATAACATATTATTGTATCTTTATAGTTTTTGTTTTTATTTTCTTTATAAAATGGAGTTTTCCTATTTCTTTTATATTTATTATATCCTTTTTCATATATTTTATATTTTTACTTGGTTTTTTATATCTTCTAATACTTATTTTCTCTTGTTATTCTTTTGGAATTAGTTGGAGGTAATTTTATTGGTTTATAACCATATTGTTCGCAAAAAATTTCTAATTGTTTGCTATTATTTATTCCTTCTTTCTTTATCTTAGCTTTAAGTTCTTTAATAGCTTTTTCAGAGAATAATTTTATACTTTGATGATCTTGTAATAAAGGTAAATTTTTTTCAGTAGTATTAATAGAATAACTTTGAAAAAAATTCAAAAGATCCAACTTTATATATAGTTTTAACATCTTGTTTAGGAATACTCCAATTTTGTAATTTATTTTCTATATTTGAAATCATAACTTCAACAGAATTAGTCTGATCATGTTCTTCTTCGTTATCAAAAGAGGAACCACATTTTCGACTTAGTAATAGTTTTGATATCTTATTCATTATGAATTAAAATTACTTATTTGGTTAAACTTAAAAGAGCAAGATTTGTATTTTATAAATGCATGTTTCTACGGGAACACCCCCATATCGTCGTGGTACGGCCGTCTTACTACCATTGTTGCGGCTGATTCCAACCGACTGATCGACGGGGCTTACCAGCGTAGTCATGAACTCATAAATACGTATCTTAATCTTTTTTGTTTAACATAGAATGAGCAATTACAAATCATAACTACAAATGGAAGCAGGATCACAAAAGCTAATTCAATTGTCTATACTATAATATAAAATAAGTAATTCTATTCTGATAATATAAAAAATCATGTATATAATTGACATAATTAATTTAAATAGATATGTAATAAATTCAAAAATTAAAACTAATTCTAATATATGATACATGAAATAAGAAATCAAATTATACCTTGATTTATAGAAACTGAATTTATACAAGGATGATCAAACACATCAGAATTGTTCTGGTTTATAGGAGTAGGAGCTATACAAATCTAAAATTCTAAACACTTTGAACATTTGGAGGTTGATAATATTACTGAGGGTTTTTTCATAAATTGAAGTCTACTTTGCTTTGATGAAGTCTCTTCTTTTTATAGATAAAAAATCTTCTTGAAATCTCTTTGGTAACCAGCAATTGTCGGTTAAGTCTTGCATTATTGTCCTTCTTGCATTATTGTCCTTGTTGTCTGCCTTTTTCTTGTTGATAATGGATGAGCTATCTACTTTATATATGTAAATTTCCCTTGTTTGGATAATGTTATTTCTGATTTTACATTTTTTAATTCTTCTTATAATTCTGGAATTGTTATGGGTGTTGTATTTTTATTAAATCTTTTGCATATATCATCAAATTTGTATATTTATGAACTTTCTGTTTTATTAATAACTTTGGTTTTACCCAATTTTTCTTTTAATCTGTCTAAATATGTTTTTCTTAATTCTTTGTCTTCAACTTTATTTATTAATTCTGTTAATCTTTTTACTTCATCATCTTCATTATTTATAGTGTTTATTTCCTTATAATTACAAGTGCAATTTCCTATACATTCACATTCTTCTGATTGACTACTGTCTTCACTACTAGATCTTTCTTTTACTATATTTAAATCGTCTTCTTCATAGTCTGATATATTGGTGTCACTTATTTCTTCATTTATCATAATTTTCATGATCTGTTCTTTAAGTTCATCTGATATATTTAATTCGTTAATTTTCTTTTTAGTGTAACAATTTTTTGAAGTATGGCCTTGCCTTCCACATTTATAACATATTATTGTATCTTTATAGTTTTTGTTTTTATTTTCTTTGTAAAATGGAATTTTCATATTTCTTTTATATTTATTATATCCTTTTTCATATGTTTTATATTTTTTACTTGGTTTTTTATACCTTCTATACTTATTTTCTCTGGTTATTCTTTTGGAATTAGTTGGAGGTAATTTTATTGGTTCATAACCATATTGCTCGCAAAAATTTCCTAATTCTTTTCTATTATTTATTCCTTCTTTCTTTATTTTTTCTTTTAATTTTAAATCAGAACAGATTAATAATCCTTCTTGATTTATATGATTAATAATTTCCCCATAAGTTAGTTCCTTATAAGGTATTAGGTTATTATATACATTGGCTAATCTATTTCTTATTCTTTTAGCAAATAATTTTGGTAATCCTGCTATAAATCTTTCTTTCCAATATGCTTCTTTACAATCAGGTCTAGTCAATACTTTTGTTAAAAATACATCTTTATACCATCTAAAATCTTGTAATTTTCTACATGTTAGATTTAATAATACCGATGAATTTCTTTCTTGATAAGCTACCGGATCTCCTACAAAATTTTTAAGTATAGCATATATTAAAGTATTAACCATATCATCTTCTTGTGTTTGCATTTGTATATTGTTTTCGGTTTTAACTACAGTTTTTTAGCACTTAATATTAAAAACTTTTCTTCGTCTATAACAAAATAATCCCACCATCCTTTTAAACTTCCAGTAAATCCAGCGATTATAGAATGAGCTACTTGTAATTCAGTATTCCTAAACAATATGTTAAAATCTTCTTGAAATCTCTTTGGTAACTGGTAATTGTCGGTTAAGTCTTGCATTATTGTTCTTGCTGTCTGCCTTTTTCTTTTTGATAGTGGATGAGCTATCTGCTTTATAGCTGTCTTTCTCTGTTGAAATCAAATTTTTAACATCCTTTTCAATAATAGATTTTGCAGAAAGACAATCAATTCTTAGTAAAAATGGCTTCATATATGATTCATCTTCAATTTTTTTTATATATTTTAAACAATACTTGAAATTTCTTTTTTAACAGTAGAATAGTTTCTTTTTGTATTATTCCAAGATTCTGAATAAAATCTAACTAAATTTTCAATTTTATTATTTTTAATCTTTGTTTCAATATCCCACCATAACTTATATCACTAGCGTCTGTTTCAACAATAAGATGAGCTTCAGGATGTGGTATATTTAGACAAGGTAATTCTTTTACTTTT
>BQNB010041110.1:1939-12356 GCA_026074375.1 Tanacetum coccineum
AATTTATTTTGGTGGTTCACCCTCTGAGCATTGTTCCATACTAGTCTAATCTCCCTTTGACCAGTAACTCTTCCTTTATTATTTAACACAAGTTTTTTTACTATTTTATTGTCATGAAAATCACAGTCTTTGATTAAATGATTAAGACTCCCACAAACAAAACAAGCATTCTTTATAGACTCATAACCATTTCCTAGTTTCTGAGTCATCAACCCATTCCAGTTTCTTCTATTACCCCTAGGACTTTGACTTTTCCTAGGATACTCTACTCGTCTATGTATGTTTTCCTTGTTAACAGATTTCACATTCATTAGATTTGACAAAATTGATTTTAGTAAACTTTGGTTTTGTCTGATCAGTTTTAGGTCTAAACACACTATCATTATCACTATCAGTATCTCAATCTTCAATGATAGGAGCACTAGGCCTAACAATTTTAGGCTTTTCTATAATATCCTTACTAGTCTTAGATATACTAGTTTCAATTTCACTCACTTTAGTCTTATAGACAAAATCATCTAACCCAGCAAAGGATAAGTTAGGTCTTGAGGGCATGTAGTTCCCAGTGTAGGGAGGGGGAACTACATAAAACCCTTTACTTGTTTTGAATCTATCATTCACAGGACTATTATCTACATCACTTTCTCTACTGTTAAACACACTATGAACCACTTCACACTCATTCATTTGACTATCATAACCAAGAACAGCTTTATCTTTAGCACTTATTTGATTATTTATCAGTTTAGTTAGATTCTTTGATGATTCTTCAAATTTTTCTAGTTTAAGTTTCAAGTCATCTTTCTCTTTTAAAGCTTCTTCTAACTAATTTTTAAGGTCTTTGATAGAGATATCTTTCACTTGGACATCATACTTTAAAAATATAATATCTTCTTTATAAACAGCTTCATTCTTTTTATGAACAACTATCCTAGCTTCTAATGAATCTAATCTCATTTGATAACCTATAATTTCTAGATTATATTTTTTAAGAGCTTCACACTGTTGATCATACTGTTTTTGAAGAGTTTCATATGATTTTAAGCAATCTTTAGAGCAAGTATGTACCTCAGAGTCTAAACTTGATGAACTTGATGAGCCTTGGGATGTATAGGCCATTAGAGCAAAGTTTGTGATGCCTTCTTCAGCCTTAAAGCTCCAATCATAACCATCTATCCCATCTTGAACAACCAAGGTATTTGTAGTAGATGTATCTAATGTTGCATTCCTTCTTGGAGCATCTCCATTTCTGTTCTCCTGATTCCTTGGTGCCCTGCATTCTCTAGCAAAGTGACCTCTCTTATGGCAGTTGTAACATTCAACCTTTGTTTTATCAAAGGCAACAGTTTCTTTGCCATTGAAATTCATATTCCTGTCTTCTTTAAGAATCTTTTCACCCTCATGGTAAGCATCGCCACCTGCCATTTGAGATCCATCTCTTCAAGATCATCAATATCAATCTACTCCAGATCTTCATTGTCCATTTATGGACTATTAGATTGATTAGCAAAGAAGGAAAATATGACATCATCAGCATAATTTGAGAAAGAAGCTTGTCCTTATGAACTAGCAGTAGAAACTTCATGAGCAGTATTAACTGCTTCATTAGTACTGCTAGTATTTTCTAAAGATACAAAAGCCACATTCTGAGAGTTTGAGCTTGATCTTGATTGGACTTTAATCTCAGATTCATACACCTTCAAATTATTATACAAATCATCCATGCTCAAAGTGTCTAGATCAGATTTGTTTCTCATTATTAAAGCAATATTATTCCAAGCTGATGGTAGACTTCTCAGCAACTTTAGATTTGCATCTTCCTGAGAGATAATGTTGATCCCTTCTGAATAGATCTTTAACTCCTTAGCTGATATAAGGTTTAGTTGTATTGGATAAATCCAAGACAACTATGGTAGAAACTTTGATTGGAAATATCACAAACTATGCGGAAACTAGGTTGTGATACTAAGAAGAACAATAACAATAAACCAAACTTTCAGCCTCAATATATTGAATACGGTTACTCTGAATAGTAACAGGGTTTACAACCTTGAAGCTATGAACTAACTATAAAACGTGTGTATGATGGATGTGTAGAGATTGATGTGTTTTCTCTACACCCTAGGACCTCCTTTTATAGTACAAGGAGTCCTAGTAGGTTACAACACATTTAATACTTTCCTAAGTATTATACATTAATGCATTTAATGCTTTCCTAATAAACCTTGTAACCTACTCATCATATTTAATACTTATTAATACTTTCCATAAGTATTCAACCTTCCTAGTCAACACATTTAATATTATAAGGAAACTAAATCATTTGAATATCAATCCTGATATTCATATCTTTGACCATATCTTCTACAATCTTCCATCTTTTGTAGAATCTTCATTATGTTGATTTAGTCCCTCTTGTTTCATTAGTTCAAACATTATCAAGGAATCTTTAATTCCCAACAATCCTCCCCTAAACTTGATGTTCACTTGTTTAACTTCAAGTTTCTTCAATGAAAGATTCCCAACAATCCTCCCCTAAACTTGATATTCACTTGTTAATCATCAAGTTTCTTCACTGTAAGCTCCATAAACACCAGGAGGATGTATCCAAACTCTTCTTTGTCATCTTCTGCTCTTTTACTCCTTTGTTGTGCTTCAGCAGCTAAGTTGGTGTAGCAGTAGTAACAATTTATTCAGTTTAATCCTCCCCTGTTTGGATACATCTGCAAAAAATCTTTCTTCAGTAGATGAGAGGTCTTTAAATTCTCCAAATCACGAACCATGGTAAGAAAATTGGTACAAAGAATCATCAATTCAATAAGTTCAAAACTATCCTCATCACTTGGAAGTGAATCACAGAAATGTATAGTTTTTGGCAAACTACCAGCCATAAACGGATTTGATGATTCTTTACCGGTTGCCGTTTGCCCCGGAATAGCCAATTCTTCATTGTAAACAACAAGGTGAATTGATAACCATATAGTTTTGGGCAAACTATCAGCCATCAACGGATTTGAGAAGTCTTTACCAAGAGCCGTTTGCTTTGGACTAGCCAACTCTTAACTGTGAAGCATGGTGAGTTGAGAACCATATAGTTTTTAGCAAACTATCAGCTAATCAGGATTTGAGAATTCTTTTCCTATGCCGTTTGCATGAATAGCAATTCTTAGTGGCGGTTAGACACCCTGGTGAATTGATTACACATATAGTTGTGTTGAAATTGAATCAACACCTAAAAATTCTCCAATCCCTTGTAGCTTGCCAATGCTCAAAAAATATCCATAAATCAGGTAAGAACAAACTATCCGAGAACCAAACTGTGTGTTTTATCCGATATCGCACAATGCTAGCAGTACAAACATCATTTCTCGGATGACACTAGCAGTATTAACTCTTTTTTTTAATATTCGAACCTCAAACAAGAAGAAAAAATCTCCAAATCTTGATTGCTAACGAGATGGTTTGATTGATATTAGATTAAACATAAACCATCTATGAATCAAGAATCAAAACAAATACGCAATGAAAAACAAAAAAAATTTCTTTTCGAATCCCCTTGTTTTTAATTGCCGAATCCCCAAAAAAAATTAAAACACAAATCAAATCAATTCATCAATCTTGTAGGCTCTGATACCAATTGTAGGTTCCATGATCATTCATACAAACCTTAACAATGATGTGTAGAATCAAGATGCAGAAAATTAAAGACTTTATTGATGATTGAAAGAAAAACCTTTTGGTGGCTAGAAACCCTAACAATAATATTGACTAGCTATTTTTTCTAACCTAATTTTGACTAAACTAGGTGTATTTATACTAAAAAGGTTCTGCCCATTCTAGGCTTTTGTTGGGCTTTCTGGGCTTTTTCTTTGTCAGCCCAATTACATTAATCATTAATTAATTAACCAACTAACGAGCTATGAAACGCTAGTTTTCTTCAAGACCGAGCTTCTTTTGTTAGACTGTGAAATTGTGTTTCTAACACGGTTGCAAGCTATTCAGAAACTTTGTTTTAATTGTAACAATTGGAAAATGCATGTCATTTCTTTCCAAATCGTTCATTAACTGAGCAAAATGATTGTAAACTGAAATTGTGTTTCTAACACTAACTAATTCTTCACATCATTCTTTTTTTCTCTTCTTTTTTTAATGACTTTATTTTTGCCTCATTTTACTTTATTTTGGGGGAAACTTGCTTTCCCCCATACTTAGGATAAACACACTTCTTTGCATATAATAGCAACATTTAAGCTCTTCAATTCAGACGGATAAAATTTCAGATAATTAAATTAAAAATCTTTTTAACAAAATTATTGGTTACTTATATTTATATTTTTATCACCTCTTAATCAGTAAAATGTTTATAACACACGAACGTGTTCCTACTGCGGTCTCATAAAGATTTCAAGCACAAGTTCTAGAATTAACAAATCACAGGCACACTCATATAATTTAAATCGATACTAATGCTCCAGAAAAGGCGACAAAACTACAAATACACACTCGTAACGACAGATGATATATCTGCAATTGCTCACTTCTTAACTCAAGAAAGCTAAAGATAAAAAATCATCTTAGGTATCAAAAATGGATACCTGAATTCTTAAGATCTAAACCTTACAATTTTTCTGGGTGGTATAAATATGTAAGTAATGTTATCAATCCATAGTCAGATTGCTTACATGTGCTCAATAAAATATTATTTTCAAAAATTATTTTTAACTTTTTAGAACTTTTCTAGTTTATCTCCCCCCATACATAATATGAGCATTATCCTCAATGTGAAAATATTATAGAGAAAAGATAAAATGGAAATGTGAAATAATACTTTTCAATTGTGATTTATACTCTAAATCTTATCTTCACGCCAATTCGTCTCGCGCCTTTTCTTCCTTTTCCTATTACGAATGTAGACATTGCATAGCATACAAAAAGTAATAATATTCCTAATAGATTAATAAAATAAAGTACGATAATATTGTTTTTAAATGCCAACAAAGGCATTTTACACATCATAATATTAATAATAATGTTTTGAAATTGTTTTTAAAAAGCACGTGACCCAAACATGCGGTTATGTAACCAACTTATTTCATCTCGACGCTACTCATCATCATCCTGTTGCTGCTGCGGTGGCTGGTACTGTAGTGGGAACTGCTGGTAGTACTGATCATACTAGGGTTGAGCGTACCTAGGTAGGTTATAGGCTCCATACAGTGGAACACTCTAAACCCCAGCCATGTGTTCAAACACTCCCTGGGACCTGTCCTAATGATATGTCTGCCTATACTCCATCCTCTCTATCGCCTCCTGATGTACCTCTATACGACCCATCCTATCATATAAGTCCTGCATAGATGCTCTCGGGGATCTAGGAATACCAACTCTAGGCACACCCGGCTGTGGATCCTCAGGAATAAGTCTACCCTCAGAGTCGATCAACTCCCTAAGTGTAGTCATATCCAAATCTCTATAGTAAATCGGAGTACTCAAACTCCTTATCACATCATCTGTCAATACCCTTGTCTTCCTAGCAAGCTTAGTGATAAACAGTCCACAACAAATTTGGCTTTCCTTTTGAGTACCAGCTCCTTTCCTCTTCATCCACCTTGCAATCAACCAAGCCACATTTGCATATCTATTCTGGTGTCTAGTATCAAACATACTTAAGAGCCACAAATCATTTTTCTGAATTTTATCATACCCAGTTGTCTTTTAACACAAACCATAGGTGATCATCTTGTGCATCACCCTCAAGATTTTCCTCTCTACTGATGCTTAACCAATACTCCTGAGCGTTAAAATGCTTATCACTTCGCAAACCTCCTTTAAAATAAACATTAAATCCGTCTTTATTAAGATCAGTAGCTTGATACAATCCTAACCTTCAAGCAAACTCCAACAAGGTTGTAGGATCCTGAATTCACACAAACATGTATAGATCTAGAGAGATCTAGAGAGAGAAAGTTAGAGAGAGAGAGAATGGTTGAGAGAGAAACTAATGAACACACTAAAAAGTATGTGTAAAATGACTAGATGCTTATCTCTGAAAATCAAAATAACTTGATTTTCTGTGTCGTCCGATAACCCTTCTGTGTGTGTATTCTAATATCGGCAACAACTAGCAGTATTAACTGCTTCTCGGACACCATTAGCAGTGAAATATTTTCTCGGAAAATATAAGCCATATAAGCGAGCAGTATAAAAAAACATCAACAGTACTAACCTTTTTGTCGATAGTTTTACCTTAATACTCCTAAACATCTTTTGTTCCCATTAGCAGTTGTATTGTTGCATTACTCTTCTTCAGGCCCACTAGCAGCAGAAACATACATGAACAATTCTAATCTCATTGAGCACGAACAGCATAAACCATAATACATGAACAGTGTTAATCCTTCCATTCAGTATGCATTCGTTGAGCAGCATTAAAATACAAGGAGCAGTATTAATCGTTTATATAATCTCATTACTTGTATACTTCTTCTTTATGGGCCCAAATAACACACAAAGTAGGCAAGCATTAAAGCCTACGTTTCCGATTTATAACATCAGTTTAATTGTAGAAAAAACCAACGAGCCAGAGTTATCACAAGCAGCACTTCTTTGACTATTGTTGGCGAACAGTATTTGGCTTTAATTGTAAGCATATTCATCCTCAAGAATTCGGTTGCATTATTTATTGCATAAAACCCATGTTACCACATCCACGTTTATTTTACATGTATATTCTTCCAATATATACATGTATTATTCTTCCATATTTAACATCACGTGCAACACATTCATGCACCATCAAACCAAAATCTTTGCTATACCTGTTTTGATAGTTTTTCCTTTCTCCACATAAACATAAAACACCAGGATCATACCAACTGGTTACATATGTATGATTCAAAAGATATTCACATGAGATAATACACCTTACAGATCTAGGAACATCGATATTCATACATCATATTGTTGTTGTGTTGTTGTAATTAAACATCGATCAAAATTAAAACCACAACACGTCCATCACTAACTGTTGAATCCTCCTAGTTGTGTACATCTTATGTGACAGTAGCATATCGATTTACCATTCTTCTTTTGAAACAAATCGTACACATGTTTTGAAGGCATCTTTTTACATGTTCATAATAGTTTCACAACAGATGTGGTTCCTCCAGCTTCGTTCTTACCAAAACTGATCATCAACTAAACCTAACGAACCATTAGGGTTTTGATTCATGAGCACAATTGATGATTCACTTAGCAGCAACAACGAATTTTAGGGTTTTCATAACTTCCAATAAAACAATAAACGAATCCAAACCCTTAATCCTTAAAGATCCATCTGCTTCTTGTAATTCTCATGGATTCAAGAAAGTAAATCATCAAAGAAAACGGAATCCATACCCATAAGATTGTTTTACCGAATTAGGGTTTTGTGTAATCCCTAACTTCACCGAATTCAAATAATTTGAATTACCAACAAAGAAAACCGAATTCGATGTGAAGAAAACCCTTTAATAGTAACAATAAATTATAATCATATTGCATACCCATAACAGGTAGAGAGGATGATTATAAACACTGTTTTTGCATTAAACTTAAAAAACCCTTGAAAACTTTACCAAAATTGATCATAATTAGGTTTTAGGGGTTTCTTTAAAATACCTTGTAGATTCTAGATGGAGTGCCACGTGGCTATGATACCATTGTGGAAACCAAAAACCATGTGATAGTTCTTATTCGTTTAAGCTCAGGTTGTTTAGACTTTATCTAGGATAATATTAATGTCTATAACGTATAAAAGCAAAGCGAATAAGAACAAAGATAACAACAAGTTTTACTCAAACATTCACCACTTGCCCCAATATTATTTGATAAGTACAATTCGTTACATCATTGGACCTGTAAATGGGATCAAGGAAAACCTTGATTACTTGTGGCTACAAAAATCCTATACTTGACGTCTACTTCTTCTTGTGTATCACATACACAATTTTTAGATATGTAAAACTATGTCTATGTTCTCTTTATATGGGAGAGATCATGACTTACATAAGGAAGATAATAAATACCAAAAGGACATATATTAAATAAGCATTAATCAACTGTAATTATTTCCTATCAACATTAATAGCATAATAACTTGTCTTTATCCTTTTAAGCATCGTCATCATGTTATATTGTTTTCCTTCTTTAAGGAGATCTTCTTAAACTCTTATCATTCATTTGAAGATAATTCCTCTCCTTTGTCTTTTAGTTCCTCATTCTCTTCATATGTTTTAGTTCTTATTAACTCAAACATAATTCCCAACAATTACCACTGCTATTGGAAAGCAGTTAGTACTGCTCGAATTTGTGACAGATTAGCAACAGATCAGTGACACTTAAAGTGTCGCTAATAGCTATGGGAGGAAGGAGAATGCTAATTTGTGACAGATTTAAAAAGTGTCGTCTGAATATTAAAAAAAATCAAAAATCCAACAATTCAAAAATCATTTTGTCAAATCTGATGAGGAAATGTGAAATTCATGTTAATAGGAAAACACACATAAGCAAGTAGAGCTTCCTAGGAGAAGTCAAAGTCCTAGGGGTAATAGAAGAAACTAGAATGGAATGATGACTCAGAAACTTAGGAATGGTTTTGAGTTTATAAAGAAAGCTTGTTTTGTATGTGGGAGTTTCAACCAACATAAAGATATCTTACAAAGTGCTTGTTTTGTAAGGGGATATCTTTTCAACCAACATAAAGAAATGTAGATTTTTAAACCTTACAAAGTGCACTCCACATGTATCAAACAGCTTCCAAATAGTCACTTTGTATCCCTGTAGATTTCTCCATACTTCACTTTTTATGTCAGGTTTAAATATTACCTTCATATCACCCCATAACACTTTTCTCAATTTTCATCTCTGGCCTTGTATTCCCTGTTAGCTTTAACCCAACTGTCCAGAGGGATCTCCAAGTCTTCTCTATCATATTTTGGAGCATCTTACATCATTGATAAGTTTCTTTTTGAACTTCTATCAGCTCTTATCACCCTTTTGCTTTGTAGCCTTTTCATGTTCTAATTCATCACCTACTCTTTTAGAACTACCTTCTGCTTTTGTCTTACTGCCTTCCACCAACTCTGAATTTATATCAACAAAAGTGTTTACCCTTTTCATCTCTTTATCAAACATTTCCTGGATCTCATTATAACTTTTGCTCTTCAACTGATTGTGTTTGTATCCAGCCATGTTCTTCAAATAGGTAGACATTGTATTTCTCTTTTGTGCCTTAGTTGGTGGCTTGTTCCTTTTCTCTTTATCTCTTAATGATGCAAAGTGTTTCTTTCTTTTCTCCAAGAGTTCTACAAACAATTTTGACTTTTCTTCAATACTCAACTGTTCTTGTTCTTCTGTTTGCATTTGTTAAGCCAATTGAAAGTCAGCATCCATCATAGCTTGTGTGTTATCCCATGATTTAAGTAAATCTATATTGGCTTTTTCTTCCTTTAGTCTTGAAATCCTCTCTTTTTCTTTTAATTCAGCTTGTAGTTGAGCTTCAAGATTTCTAGCAACTTATTTATCTATTGCAATTTGATATTTCTTCTTCAATGACACTTTAGCCTCCACCATTATTCCTTTACCTTTGTCTTTAGCCTGTGGAAGTTGTGATGCTTGTAAAGATGATGATGTTGTTTTGAATTCACTTGGCTCTTGAACTACAACCCCTCTAGCTTTGGGTCTTGTAGTTGTAATTTTTGTAGCAGCAAATGTAACAACTTTAGGTTTAGCTGCTTTGATTTCTATCAGAGTATGAGCCAGAGTCAACTCATCAATAGTTGTTGTTGGAGGATTGACAATAGTAACTTCCACATTAACAGTAGTAACCACTTCACCAGCAGTAGTAACTGTATCAGCATCACTAACTTCCTTTTTGGCAACATCTTTTTCCTACTCTTCCAACACACCTGTATCAAACATCAGGTTAATTTTCCTCCCCTATTTAGATGCATCCTCCTAAGCACCCAAACTGGCATCATTAGAGGATTCTACCCTGCTAGTTGATCCAACCTTCCTTAATCTCTTAAACCCTAGCGTTCTTGACTTCCTTCTCTTTTCTAAACTCTTTACTCTTCTCTTCAAGCTCTCAATCTCCAAAGCTTGATTAGATTTTATATTCTCCAGTGCAAGAACTCTTGACTGTAATTGGGTACAAAGATTCATCAATTCAATAAGTTTCATTCTTTCCTCACCACTTTGAGGTGGATCACAGGAAGGGGTAGATATATGAGCCTCATTAGGAGTCTCTTTAGTAGTAGGCTCTGTAGGAGCACTATCTTTCCTCTATTTTTTCCTTGACTTCTTCTTTTGAGGTTTGGATGATGATGGTTGAGAAATAATGGGTGTTTGTTGAGAATCAGTAGGAATAGCTAAATCT
>BQNB010041110.1:23616-46549 GCA_026074375.1 Tanacetum coccineum
TACCAGAATGTATTTCTTCCTATTTATGCTAGCAACCCGCATTAGACCACATAGGTTCGTATAAAGTAAATTTAGCCTTGCTTTTGAGCTTGGATTAGCCTTTATCTTGAATGAACTTCTTTTTTGCTTTAATCACTTCACAAGAGGAACATAGTTGATCCTTGACATATTTCAGTTTTGATAAACCAATCACAACATCCTTCTTTGAAAGCAGGTTGCTATAGTCATAGTTAAGATGAGAGAGTATGCGATGCCATAATCATGCTTGAGTTGGTGATGCTTTAGCCATGAAACAGATTAGAGTTAATGAAGTCGTTTCTTGAAGAGAAATTATATAGAGATCAGATCCATGATTACCGGTGAGTAAATCATTTCCCTGAAGATCTCTAACGAAACAAGTAGATTTTTGGAAATCAACCTCCAAATCTGCATCACAAAATTAACCAACCAAGAAGATATTATGATTGAGGCCTTCGACTTACAAAAAACCTGTTGATCGTGATATTTCCTTGAACCAAATATCCATAACCAAGAATTAGAGTAAATTAATCATTGCCAAAACGAACGGTACCCATATATTTTTCAACAAAATTGCACAACAGCTTTAGATTGCATGTCATGTGCTTTGTGCAGCCAGAGTCAACAATGAATAGGATGAGTTAAACAATCTAAAAGATAATTAGAGGACGTAGTTGACAAATTGGATCCTAAAGTATTTATGAGTTTCAAGACATTAGTTATCCTAGATGCATTATCTATAGCAAAAATAACTCTCCTTTTCACATTCTCATTCTTAGCTTTAGGCACCCACTTCATTTTTGTCTTAGGAACCCATTTATATCCTGATGGGCATTGTTGTTCTATCCACCATTTCCATGCCTTACTAGTTTTCTCATACAGCATCCTATAGTAACTCTTGAATTTCTGGATAGTGGATTTTGATGCAATTGTTTTCTTATAAGGTGTTGCAACAGATTTGTTTGCTTGACTTTTGAGTTTTCTAGTACTAATAGGCACTACTTTGGGCTTCTTAGTTCTAGCATTCACATCATTCAAAAATTTAGAAACACAAGCATCATGATTCGAATTAAACACACATTTTCCACAAGTAGCACAGGCACCTGAGGAGCTCTAGTTTTGTTGATCTCTAGTGTTAATTTTATACATTCCTGGGTTTTAATTCACGTCTATTTTTATGCTTCCGCTGAATGTTTAAACAATTTATTATTTCCTAATTCAAGTGATCAATTTTCTTAAAACGTCTCATATAGAGGTCGTTCTGTATTGCTTAGAAGTATGATAATCATGAAGTCACACTCCCTCGGTTGCCATTATACTCTGATATTTTGGGGGTGTGACAGATTGGTATCAGAGCTCTGAGTTATAGAGAACTAGGTTGCATTAGGTAGCACTAGACTATAACTACTTATCTGCTTAACATGCTTATTATGCTTCTATTGTCTGTCATTGCTGGTTTCTCAATATGGGGTACATAGGAATCAACAATCAAGGGAGTACATATATATTAAAATGGGATACATGTGAAATAGACATATATGAGATACATATACTTAATATGGGTTACATGTGTATTAAACATATACATATACTTAATATGGGTTACATGTGCATTAAACAGGCTTAACTACGCGTATTTTGAAATATACCTATATCCTTATTTCATATTTTCTTGTCTCAGCAACATGTCGAACTCGGATGAATTGAGACACACCGATAACACTACACTGGTACCTCCCAGACTCCCTGACACACTCCCTCGGGTGTACCATAGGAGACGACCTACTCTAGGATTACTTATTTTGCCATCTGTATCACCATTTCCCCCAACTATCAGACGTACCGCTCGTATATCTATTCCACCTATTGAGCCAAATCTTGCTGAACGTGCCAGAATTTCTACTATTAACCTTAATGATTATCAACTTGGTCTTGTTACTCCACCACCCTCACCTTCATCCCCATTCACGATGGCTGCTTACCAGTGGATGATTGCTGAAACGGACCCCACCCAGAGGGAGGAAGCTCTAACAGAAACTGGTCAAAATTTGGTGCCTATACCTGAGACAGCCTTGACCGTATGCACAACGCGCCTTAGAGGACAATTGCATACCATTCTCGAGGACATGGACCATTACCCAAATGCCTGTCTAGAGGAGTTAGAAGCCTTCCTGTCACTGTTGGATGTGAAGCCCCGAGTTGAGGAAAGTTTGTTGGAGACGCTATCTGTGGATGAACTAATTACTCAGCTTAGACGAGTGTGTGAGGATGCGGAGGATCGTGCTAGTAATGATTAGGAAGAAGCACGACAGAAGAGGAAGGAGGCACTCGAAGAAGTGGTCCAACAAATCTACTGTAACAACAACTAGTTTTATTTCTGTCTTTTGTATAACCACTAAGCTATGGGTTTGTCACGGCTAGTGAACTCTTGTATTCCCGTACTCTTTGAAATAAACATCATGTTTGCGAATAATAACAGTATTGATTTCAAAAGATATGCCTATTTGTAGTAACGTGACTATCTTTAAGCATATAACTTTCATGCATGTCATAACTATCATATTCATTGTCCCTCTTATAGAAGATGGCACCCGGACGACGCCTAACTGTCAACCGGAACCCTCCAGTCAACCGTTCAACCAACCGAAACAATGTGGATATCAACAGTGGCATTGACACTCAGATGCTCAACCAGCTCATTGCTACAAGAGTTGCTGAAGCACTCGCAGCTGCCATTGTGACTGGTGCTGCAAGCACTCAAGAAGAGAACAACCTAGGATCCAACTCTTCCTAGAACAAGACATGCAACTACAAGGAATTCCGTGTAGTCATGCATGAAAACTTTCGTGGTACTGAAGGTGTTGTAGGCTTAACCTGATGGTTGAAAGGGGTTGGGGGGGGTAGAGTCTCAAATTGGATTAGCAATGTTGCGGAAGTGACAAGAGTTAAGATTGCTTCTAGCACAACACTTGCTAAATGGTGCTTTAAAAACGTTGGTGGAACGTTATGTTCGTTTCCGTTACCCTCATACCGCTCATACCACACCTTGGAGCGATTTCAAGGCCATGTTCATTCGGAAGTATTGCCCTAGGAATGAAATCAAGCAAATGGAAAATGAGTTGTGGAACTTAAAAGTGAAGGGTACAAACCTTACAACCTACATACAAATCAATTTTTCAAGAACTCATCCCTTATGCCCTGAGATGTACCCAAAACGCCGACCGGATTTGTGGAATGTTACCATCAAAGGTCTACCTTTGAGCATCAAGGGTAACATAACATCATCCAAACCAGTAGACTTGCATGAAGCAATTGACATGGCTCAAGGTTTGATGTACCAAGTGATTCAAGAGTTAGGAGAAAACTTGGGTGACAAGCGAAAATAGAACGGAAGCCACTATAACCACAACCCCAACAACACCAACAACAATAGCAACCTCAACCCGAACAAACGCCCAGAGACAGCAAGGGTGTATACAGCCGGACAAGGTTCTTATGCTGGCAAGTTACCTCACTGCGGAAAATGTGTATGAACAACCACCACTGACGTATGCCCTCTTGCTTGTGTACAACTGTGGAAAGGCAGGACATAAGGTCAAAGACTGCCGAGCTCCACCTCGTCCCACAAACCAAAGAGGACCAGGAAGCCAAGGAGGACAGGGAAGTGATGTCACTTGCTTCGGATGTGGCAAAAAAGGACATTACAAGAACAAGTGTTCGAACAATGGGAATCAAGGCGGTGGAAATCAAATTCGAGGCAACCTGCAAAACCATGAGAACAATCAAAGGCAGAATCAAGGGAACCCTAAGGTGAATAACCAAGCATCAACCAGTACTCAAGGAGGACGCAGGGCACCTGGCAGAGTATACAGCCTATGTGATAAAGCAGTCGTGAAAGATAACAACGTGGTGAATGGTACGTTCCTGATCAATAATGTCTATGCTTCAGTACTATTTGACACTGGTGTGGATAGAAGTTTTGTGTCTTATGCTTTCAGTAAATATATAGACATCCCTCCTACAACCCTAGATACTAATTATGATGTGGAGTTAGCCGACGAAAAGTCACTAACCACAAATACTATTTTAAGAGGGTGTACTCTTAACTTGCAAAATCACACTCGAATCGACTTGATCCCTATAGAACTAGGAAGTTTTGACGTCATCATCGGAATGGATTGGATGGCCAAACATCGCGCAGAAGTTGTATGTTACGAGAAGTACATTCGTGTTCCTTATTGAAATGAAATGCTGATCATACAAGGCAAAAGGAGCAAAATTAAAAGCGAATCGAGATTAGAAGTCATCTCGAGCATCAGGATACAGAAGTACATTGACCAAGGATGTCAAGTGTTCTTTATTCAAATGATGAAGGAAGAGAAAACCGAAATTTCAGAGAGGCGAATTGAAGATGTGCCTGTTGTCAGAGACTTTTCGGAAGTATTTCCTGAAGTTTTTCCAGGATTACCGCCGACACGCCAAGTAGAATTTCATATCGAGTTAATACCCCAGAGTTTGCACCTATTGCACGCAGACAACCATATCGACTTCACCTGCAAGATAAAAGCTAGCCGAACTACTAAAAGAACTTTCTGACAAAGGTTTTATAAGACCAAGTTCCTCTCCGTGGGGAGCTCCAATCTTGTTTGTCAAAAAGAAAGATGGATATTTCCGAATCTGAATCGATTATCGTGAGTTGAACAAACTTACCAGTGAAAAATCGTTATCCCTTCTGTTAGACAATATGTAAACATACTTAATACTGTTAGTATTAAAGTTAAGTCCCTGTATAGTTATAGTTAGTACTGATAGTGAATAGTTATATCAGTGGTATAGAAGTGCAATTCTGGTATAGCAAGTTTAAGTCTGCCAGCACTAACTTAAGTGTAACAGTATTTAAAGTTAATACTGTTTAAGGAGTCAGAAAGTTAAAGTCTGGTTGTAATATTAGTAATTAGTTATCATTAGCGTCAATCTAGGACATATAAGCATAACTCTTAAACATGCGTTTTAGGGCGTTTCCTTAGATTTTATAAAAGGAACATAGTATAGAATAGTATTGTAAACATATCAGTTGATTGAGCATTCACAATCAAATAGTAATAGTAATATCAAGTTTAGTATTTTGTTCTTGTGTTCATCTTGGTATAGATATTGATATTCCGCGTCAATATTTGTATTCACGGTTATTGTCTCTCATAGTATCTTTGGATTTATTCAAAGGACTATAAGTCGTTTAAGGCTCATTGAGATCCTGTTGATAAGGACCTACAAGTGGTATCAGAGCCACCAAAGGGACTTTACACAAGATTGAACAAAGATCAAAACCTTTTTATTCCACCAAATCAAGTAGTCATGTCTGCAAACGATAATTTCTCTCTTCATGATGATGAGGAACTTTCTCTTCATGATGATGCATCTTTGGCTGGATCTGTACCAGCATCCAACAAAGGAGATGCTCCTGCTAAACCACCACAAATAATCACCACAAATACACTTTCAAATATCAAACTGCCTGTCCTTCAAAAGGATGATTATGATACGTGGGCGATGGAGATGGAACATTATCTTGAGTATATAGATAATGAGGTCTGGAAAGTGATTCAGAATGGGAACTCAAAGAAGCGAGTCACCAAAGGTAAGGATGGTGTATACAGGGTTCTTCCTCCAACCACACAGGAAGAACAGGTTGCTGATGAGAAAGAAAGGAAAGCTAGAACACTACTGCTAATGGCTGTTCCAAAAGATCATCTCAGACGTTTTCATGGCATGGATGATGCCAAAGAGATCTGGGCAGCCATCAAGACAAGGTTTGGTGGCAATGCAAACTCAAAGAAAATGCAAAAAGCTGTTTTAAAACAACAGTTTGAGGCATTTACTATCTCGTCTAAGGAAAGCTTGGAGAAAGGGTATGATAGGTTTCAAAAACTCCTATCACAGTTGGATGCCCTTGGTGCTGGTGTGTCAGATGAAGATGCAAATCACAAATTTTTGAGGTCCCTTCCTCCTGCGTGGGATAGTCTAGCCATGACAATGAGAACAAAGAAGAATATTGACACACTGTCAATAGATGACTTATACAATAATCTGAGTGTCTTTGAACAAGACATCCAAAAGACATCATCTTCTTCCCAAACATCTGATAATGTGGCATTTCTATCACAAACTAAAGCCTCTTCAAGCAAGCATAAGCCAAGCCACAACTCAGGAAGTTATAGTACTTATAACACTTCCTCTTCAAAGGCAACACCAACTGCTACTCCTGGTCTTGCTGATGAAGTTATCCATTCTTTTCTAGCCACAAATGCTGATGATGTGGATTTGATACATGAAGACCTAGATCAAATTGATGATCTGGATTTGGAAGAGATGGATATAAATTGGCAGATTGCTATGACTGCCATAAAGATTAAGAAGTTCTACAAGAAGACAGGCAGAAGGCCAAGAGTGGATGGAAAAATGCATGTGGCATTTGATAAGAGAAAAGTTGAGTGTTTCAATTGCCACAATACTGGGCATTTTGCCAGGGAGTGCAAGTTTAAAGGTTCAAAAGAAGGTAGCAGGCAGGAAGCAAGTAGAGGTCAAGATTTCAAGCCAGTGAGAACTGAAAAGGAAGCCTTGATGACCATTGATGAAGGTCAAATCAATTGGGTAGAGCAGACTACAGATGAGGAACTCAACCATGCTCTAATGGCTTTCACTGTGAATAATGAGGTATCCATGTGCTCTAAATTGTGTTTAGATTCATATAATGCTCTTCAAGCTAAGTATGATGAACTGCAATCTGAATTTGGTGACCAAGAAGCTGCCTTAACTGCCCATAAGCTAGGTATTAAGAAATTAGAATCTCAGCTTAGAGCCTCCCACAAACAGCAAACTTCCTTAACTGAAAAATTAAATTTTCAAGCTAATCAAATTTTTGAAAAAGATGAAAAGCTCAAAAAGTATAGAAGAATAGGAATGAAAGCTGTCAAGGACAAAGATGCTTTACAAAAAATTGTTGATTCTTGGTTTGCATCTTCTAAAAAT
Source organism: Tanacetum coccineum (assembly GCA_026074375.1). Classification (NCBI taxonomy): domain Eukaryota; kingdom Viridiplantae; phylum Streptophyta; class Magnoliopsida; order Asterales; family Asteraceae; genus Tanacetum; species Tanacetum coccineum. Next base: position 30,664 of record BQNB010041110.1, read on the forward strand.
CTTTGGAAGCTAATTGATTGTGGGATGAGCTCAACTGTTAAGATAGGTTTAGGATATGGCATACAATCAAATGCTGAGGTCCTAGGATATGAGGAAGAGATAAGTAGAGGTATTTTTGCTTTTAGGGAAACAGATGCAGGATATTATGACATCCCACTATACAGCAGATTTAAACAAGTAGAGTACAAAGGTGTCCCCCATCCTCTTAGTGGTGATTATACCCCTAGGGAACAGGAGGACATAGATGATTCTCTGTATGAGTATGGTAAATATGGGCCTCAACCTCAATCTCCTAGTCCTATTGAGTCTGATGCAAGTTCCACTGTTTACTCAACTTGTCAATCCAATGACAGTGATGGGGAACTAGGAGTTGGATCTGACCATTCAGTCAATGATGACCCTATCAATGACCATATCCCTATACCTTCTATTGAGCAGGTTACCATTGCCACCCAAAAGACTCAACCACAAGTGCCTAAACCCCAACAAACAGTTGACCCTAGTTGTGCACAGCATGTAAAAACTCCTAGGCAACCAATTAGAACACCAGTGACTCCCTCACCTATTCCTTCATATAATAGACAGAATTGGAATCAAAGAATGGAAAGGGACTTAGGTGCAGGATATTCTTTTGAAAGAAAACCATGTTTTGTGTGTGGAAGTCTTAGTCACTTGATTAAGGACTGTGACTATTATGAGAAGAAGATGGCAAGGGAAGCTGCTCTTAAGAGCAAAAGGGTGGTTCATGCTGAAGTTAGGCAAACAACACCAGCATGGACTAACACTAACAGGGTGAATAAAGCAAATCAGTTCACCCCCAGACCTGTACAACTAAGTAACATTAGACCCAACCTTAGTACTGCTAGCAACACTATTAAAACTGGTAGGGTAAATGTTAATACTGGTCATGGAAATGTTAGTTCTGGTAGTGTGCATGTTAATTCTGGCACTCAAATTAAGTCTGGTGCTTCTAGATTTAATACTGGCAAGCAACATGTTAATTCTGGTAGTATGCATGTTAATTCTGGCACTCAAATTAAGTCTGGTGGTTCTAGATTTAATACTGGTCATGGAAATGTTAATTCTGGTAGGGTGCATGTTAATACTGCTAGAGTAAATAGACCAGTATTATCAAACCAGACTTCAAATAAAACCAAACTATCTCAGGTGAATCTTAAAAGTCCAAAGAAATGTTTTTCAAAACAAAGTTCACCTGTAAATAGACCCTTTTCAAGGACTACAGCATACAAGTCAAATAAATATGCTGTTAAGGGCAAAATGGGCACTGCTGTTAAGACCTCAGCAGGTTGTGTTTGGAGAAAAGCAATACCACTCTCCAATACCAATGGTGGACCAACCCCTGATTCAAATGTTCATGTTTCTAGAGGTCCACAAGGCAGACGCCAAAGCCAATGAAGGCCTGGGTCCCTAAGAGAAACTGATTTCTCTTATTTTTCATGTGCGGGAAAATCCACTTAAGACATGGTAGATAGAGGTTAAAGTTAGATATGGATTCTCATGCACATGACAGGTAACTAAGGAATCAACTAGAGATATTTGAAGAATTCAATAGGATCTGATACCTTTATATGTAGCAAAGGCTACACAGCTGTCATTTTATAAAGACTGACGTATTGTAGAGTTAGAAGTCTAGGATGGATATAAGAAGGATACACTTGGTGAGGAGCTATGCACTAACACACAAATGGTTTATCCAGTTCACCATGTCTAATCGCCAAAAGGCCTGGCTATCTAAGAGCAAACGTCTCTTGGTAAAGACTTCACAAATCCGATCTATGGTTTGACCAACGCTTGCAATAGTATGTAACGGTTTTCACTCACTCATATCTAATAAAGTGAAGAGTTGGCTAGCCCACAAGTTTATTATGGCTTGTGTTAAAGTGCAGTGGAAAACCATAACTAGTCCATAAGATTAATGTCTAAAGAGTAAAGAAAAATAGCAATATCCAAATTAGATTGGTTGACACTTTAACCAAAAAGTGGATGTGTATAATATCAAGTCACCAATTTCATGTTGACAAAGAGTTAGTACATGGTTATCAATCCACCATGGAAGTTACGCTTTTCTAGTGCCAAAGGAATGACTATTCCCTTATGCAAACGTCTACAGTAAAGTCAAATCAAATCCGTTATGGCTTTAATTGTTTGCCAAAAATATATGGTCTTCAACTCACCATGTTTCAAGTACTAGAGTTGAAATGGTTATCAGTTGACCATCGGATACAACGGGATGCTGATCAATCTTATTAAGAATTTATATGTGCCGTTTGGCATTCCGTTTGACCCTAAATGATATTATAAGGATGGTGATTGCACACGAATGTTGCGGAGGCCAAGGTACGTTTTCTTTACTTTAATTAGTCTCTAAACACGGATACGACGTATTAGGTTAACACCTATACGACACATCCACTATTTTTTTACTTGAGTTGACTAAGTCAACGAAATTGCCCAATATGGCGCATTGGACAAAACGCAATACGGCGTATCCAGTCTGAGTATATAAGCCCAACTAACACGCCGAATTGAGTTTTACCACACTTTTTCACTCTTTAAAAAGAAATATTTTACTGCAAATTCTTAGAGATCATTGTTTTTAATTCATAATCATCCTCATCTCTATTTTTATAAGGTAATTTGATCTACCCTTTGCCTTTTTGATTTTTGATTTTCGAATGGAAATTAGGGTTAGGGTTAGGGTTTTCATGTTGGATTTGATGAAAGTTTTTAACACCATGTACTTGTATCCCATTAAATCCCCTGCAATGAGTGATAAGATTTTTAGAAATGTGAATGGGTCAAAATGGGTAGAAAGGGAAAACCCCTTTTCATTTTTAACTACAGAGCAATACGGCGTATCCATTAACATGGATACGGCACATTGACTCAATTTTACCTAAATTCTAAAGCCTCAATATGACGTATTCAGTAAAATAAATATGGCATATTGATCTGATAAAGATCCTGCGTTTAAATCCCATACGCCGTATTGACTAACACCCATACGGCGTATTGACTTCTGATCTTTATACGATGTATGCATTTCTGAATACGTCGTATCCACCCTCAGAACATAATGTTTAAAGATTTATAATCTTTGTACTGATCTTCTTAATTATGTAGATATGGCACCTTTATCACCTTGTGATCAGAGACACTTATGGCTTCATTTTCAGGTGGTGGGATACACCGAGGAGATAGTGCATGATTTTGAGCAGAGGCTCGAGACGATATTTAAGAGACAGGTTAACCGAGTGCATATACTAGATTTTGAGGGATTAACTCCTGATATGAGATAGGATTTGGCAAAGAGGCTGAGGATGGTATATACTGGAGATGATGAGCAGGAGGTATTTGTGAGTCACGCTTGAAAGAGATTGTTTGGGATCCGAGCACCTTTAGTTCATGAATTTATACTCGAGTTCTTTAGCACTTGTAGGATCGGGGATGAGATGGGGTTAGATGTGGCTGGTACTTTATGTTTTCATTTGGGAGGTGCTAGGCGTAGTATGCCTTGGAGACAGTTTATTCTAGCTCTAGGATTACATACTGCCGAGGAGATGGCAGAGGACGGATTCAGAGCATACTGGTTAGGGAGTGAGAGAGTGATCCCCGATAAGGGGGATCTTAATCATTACTGGGTTGAGATTTCTTATAGCAGGGACTTTTTGAGAGGTGCTCCCTGTTATACTTACATCATAGATCCGGTTCGGAGGCTGTGCCACAGGTTGATCTCATACAACATTTCTGGGAGGGGACATGCACCTAAAAAGGTGAATGCCACTAACCTGTTCTATCTATGTAGCATGGACCGAGGGGCAGCTAACGTCCCATATCTAGTAGCACAGTACTTGTTTAGGCACATTGAGGGGAGGAAGAGTGGTACCAGGTTATCGAGAGGTCATTTTATTGGGCGTCTTGCTCATCACTTTGGTCTGGTGAGTGATGATGGGTTGAGAGGATTATCAGTTGTGGCCCGTAATTTACCATTGATTGACATAGGTGAGCTTGTTAAGCTCAACATCTGTATGGAGATAAGAGATAACTGGGCTTGGGTAGCCCTGGGACCAGAGAGGCAGCCTGATGCTGCGGCTGGTGCCCTTGGAGCTATTGAGGATGCTCCTGTAGTCGATGAGGGTTCTCAGGTTGATCCAACACCCGTGCAGGTACCTCAGCCGCCACCACCACCTCCAGCTGCGGGTAGGACTATGCCCCAGAGATTGGGGAGACTTAAAGATGAGATGCAGGGGTTACGATAGGATGTTAGGAGTTTGCGTAGACTTGTGGAGAGATAGATGATCGATTAGGATAGATTCTCCACATGGATGATTAGCTGTATGACATAGCTCATGGAGGCTAGCGGGCAGACTTATCAAGCGTTCGATGGGACATATCGAGGGAGTTACCCAGAGGCCTTCAAGAGATGTACCAGACGCAGGACCGACAGTGCTGGCACTTCTACAGCCCTACAACAGCCAAACCCATGATCCCTCTATCCCTTATCTTTTAGTTTTTATCCTCTGTACATTTATATTATTTGTATCATAATGTACCTAAACTTAAAATTGCTTTTCTTTTGATGTATATATTATGGTATGACGTTTTTGACTTGTTTGTGCATGATAGAACAAAGACTGGCAGTAAGTTCAACACCATAGTTCGTGAATATGTTACGGAACCAAGCACGCCATCCAAATCAAGAGCAGAATTGAGAAGAAAGAGAGTGATTTCAAGTGTGTGGAAGTGGAGAAAAAAGTCTAAAGACTAGCTGAAACAAACGTGCTTCTCGAGAGACAACCTGGATTGTTATTTATCTTTATCCAGCCTGTCTTCCCAGACATCAATACGGCGTATCCGCTCCATACCATATGATGTATTAAATGTATGGACGTTATCAGTCCTTTATTCTTATGCACTTTAATCATTATTGCCAATTCTCTTAATACGGCGTATTCATGCACATGATACGGCGTATTTATAGACTGACCTGTATTTAGATACTTTTTACAGGTTTCTTAATACGGTGTATTCCAGTTTATGGATACGGTGTATTAGTCTCCTGTACAGTTTATTTAGCTTATTTAAATCAATCGTAGATACCCGAGATATGATTTTGCATGTTTTTCTTATATTTTGCACAGGACCTTGCTGCAAAGGAATCGACGAATATTGGTGAAGTATCTACAATCTAGAAATCTAAAAGTGTTAGAGTCTTGAAACCTCAAGACGGCTGTTCAACACAAAATCTTGCTCATAAATCAACATGGAGAATCTACCGAGCAAAATATCAGGGGAGTTTCTCATTCTAATTCTTTTAATTCTTGTTTTTAATGTTTTATCTATACAACGAGGACGTTGTATAATTCAAGTGGGGGGATAGAATTAGAATGCATACTTGCCTATTTTTCACACTAAAATGCTTAAATTATGCTTAATTTTTTTTTCAAGCATACTTTTGTGAAATTACTTGATACATAACCTGCACACAATAACCCTTATTAGATATTGTGAGGATTTAACCTTATTCGTTTCCAAATGTTTACCTAAATTCCACACAAATATGAGTGTGTCGGTGATGTTGTAGACTTAGAACTTGGCTTGGTATATCTATTAGAGCCACAATAATGAGTACAATGGATTTAGATGGAGTAACTTGTTTAAATTGATAAATTTTTAGGATTACACCCAAAAAGCCTATACATGTTATTTTATTAACTAACTACACTGGTTAGTTAAATCCCCATATAAACCCTTTGTTTGTTCTCATTATAAGAGTAAGATACCCCTATAAGAACCTGTAGAGCCAATCTTTTAGGAATTACACCAACTATTTGTTTCGTTACACCTTTACACCTTAGCCTACCCTGTTAGATTAAGTTTATTTACAGTTGCTAGTTGTTTAAAGTGTAAAGTATGTATTTCCCGAGTCTTGTGTCAATTTTCTATCTTTGGTACGATTGGGAAGAAATTTGCACATTGCAAATGGGAATGTATAAAGTAGTCAAAACTCATGTATTTTTACTACCAACGTAATTATTGGTACGTCCGAAGAATGAAGAATTGCCAAAGGAATTATCCGGAAGTTATTATGATCGTGAAGACGGTGAAATTACACCGAGTTTCTTAGTATTGTATAGTAAAGATCTTAATTTTTTTAGAAAATCGCAACAAAAAAGAGAATGAAAGTTTGGAGATAATCGTTTCGCAAAAGCTTAGTCCGAAGAAATTATATGAAGGAGCGATTATTCGTTGATACGTCTTATAAATCAACGATGTAAAGTTTTGTATAAAGTGGTAGATATCGCCACTTATCTTGTAAAAGTATGTAAATTATGGGATGATTAGGAAGTTGACCGTTACGGGAACACCAATTTTGGTTGTTGTTTTTGATCTATGATCAAGACGTCTGTAAATAGTTGTGTCTTAATCATGGTAACGGTCGAGAAAAAGTGTCTAGCAACTTGTATCTTAAACTTAGGTGCCGTTTGGTTCAAGATTTTCAAATTCCGGAATTTTAAATTCTGCATAATATTAAATTTTAGAAATTAAAATCCTATTGCATGTTTGGTTGACATAAGGGAATTTAAAATCTGGCATTGCAATTCTGTATAGTAACTAAGAAATTACCTATTGGAAAACTGAACAAGACTGACTATAAACAACATATATTAGCATATAACTGCAAAATAAACAGCCTGGAAAAATAGCATAAAAAATAGCACAAGGACAACACAAAATTGCACATAAATCAGCTCAAAACAACACAAAAAACTGAAAAATCAAAACAAAAAACAACACAAAAAACTGCTCAAAATCAGCACTGAAAACAGCCAAATTAGAACTAAAAACAACTGAAGAGAGCAGAAAACAGCACTAGAATTCAGCAGCAAAAATCAGCATTAAACGGCACCAAAACAGCTTCAAAAAACTGCTCAAAATCAGCATTGAAAACAGCCAAATCAGAACTAAAAACAGCAGAAACAGGACTAGAATTCAGCAGCAAAAATCAGCATTAAACGGTACAAAAAATAGCCTAAAAAACTGCACAATAACAACAAAATCAGCACCATAAATCAGCTTTGAAACACAACAAAAATCAGCAAAAAGAACAACTAAAAAACGTCACTAAACTAACTAGAAAGCGAAAAAGGTGTAACAATTACAGACAAAGCTACGAACCATTTTATAATCCCCACAAAACATAGCTACATAATCATTTCACCCGATGTTATCCTAATCAAAGTTAAACTACTTTCTACATCTAAATCACGATGGGTTTTTCAAAATACATAACATTAGTAGGAAGTTAAGTGGACAAAATAACTTCGACTAATTTTCATCATGGTTTAACTCCATCAATACATAATAACTCCAACTAATTTTTTTATCAAAATATACTTCACTCAACCATCTTGATTTGTGTCATCCATATCCCAATAAGCATCAACATATCCAACATCACTTTGTATCTTTTCTATTACCTCGTATTTCTCTTGTTGATTAAGTGATGTCATTTTGAAGATGTCATTAGTGATCATACCTCTTTTCTTTTTCAAATCCTGTTCAAAGTCTATATCTCAACTCATTGTCATTGCCGCTTTGTTGAGAGTGTCACTAAGTAGCTTAGCAACATCATGTAATCCATCAACCAAAGGATTCGTTTGTCTTTTCCTCTTCTTGTAACTCACTTTTGTATTTTTATCAACTTTAATACTTGTAGTATCATCTACTTGAGCAGCGAGAGTGTAAGGTACATTGTGATTACCTTCCATCATTGTATCGAGTTCCTCATCAGATTCTAGCACTTCTACGGTTGTCTTTTTTTCACTATCAGCAAAGTTGTTAGGAATAAATCTTCATATGACTTAATACTGCCAACAGTACTAAAGGAGTTAGTACTGCCAGCACAAAGTTAGTACTGCCAAGGATACTTAATACTGCTAGCATCAAGAGTTAGTACTGCTAAATGGTCAAAGCTGATGAACTGAAGATAAGAGTTCATGGAGAATATTTCGGGATGTTTAGTTTTGAATTGTAACTGATCCTAATAGATAGGCAGATATATTTGTAAAGGGCTCCTTGTATTTCTATAAAAGGAGATCCCTAGAGTAGTGATAGATAGAACTTTAAGAGATACATTTAGAGAGAATTTTGTAATAGCTTCAAGGTTTTGTAACCCCAGTACTTAAAGAGTACTCGTATTATTTATAATATTGAAGCAGTGAGTTTTGTGTTTATTGTTTGTGTGTGATCATTACTGTTTCATTCATAAATTTCTCTAGAGTATCAAAGTGTAGATTCCGCATACACTTTGGTATACATACAAAGTCTCAATCTTTGTTATTTTGGATTCTTCCAAGGTAACAAACTCTTTATATCATAAAGAATCGATCAAGGCATGGGATCAACAAGTGGTATCAGAGCCTGTGCTTTGAGAAACTTTGATCTAGGGAAAATGGAGTTAGAAAATTCACAGAACAATGCGTTGGCAAAGCTTCCCATGCTCAAACTAGGAGAGTATGAGATGTGGGAAATCAGAATCAAGCAGTACTTTCAGATCCAAGATTATGCATTATGGGAGGTAATAGAAAATGGAAATTCATGGGTACCTATTCCTGTTACAACACCAGAATCTGGTCTATCAACAACATTGAAGATGATTGTGCCCTCTACTACAGAAGAAAAGATTTGCAAGAAGAATGATATCAAAGCCAGAAGTCTTCTCCTCATGGCACTCCTAAATGAACATCAGCTTACCTTTAACCAGTATGTTGATGCTCAATCTTTTTTTGTTGCTATTAAAGCTCGATTTGGAGGAAATGATGCAACAAAGAAGACACAAAAGGCCTTACTGAAGCAACAATATGAAAACTTTAATGCTACAAGCTCAGAATCATTGGACTCTATCTTTAACAGGCTTCAAAAGCTTGTTAGTAGATTGGAAATTCTTGGTGTAGATACTCATCTAGAAGATCTAAATGTTATGTTTTTGAGAAGCTTACCTTCTGAATGGGATACACATGTGGTAGTTTGGATGAACAAACTCGATTTTGAAACTATGGGTTTGGATGATTTGTACAACAATTTTAAAATTGTTGAACAAAAGGTTAAGAGAACTGCTGCTGCTAACAATGATGATAAAAACTTGGCATTTCTAACCACTTCCAGTCCAAGCAGTACTAATACTATTAATACTGTTAACACTGGAGTTAGTACTGGCAACACCAAGGTTAATACTGCTAGTACTGAAACTAGTACTACTAGTTTTAGTGATGCCACAGCTTATGCCTTTTTGTCCACTCAACCACAAGGGTCTCAACTAGTTCATGAAGATCTTGAGCAACTTCATGATGATGATTTGGAAGAGATGGATCTAAAGTGGAATATGGCACTACTAAGCATGAGGGCAAGAAAGTTCTATCAGAGAACTGGAAGGAAGATCATCATTGATGGAAGTAGTACTGCTGGATATGATAAATCAAAAGTAGAATGTTTCAACTATCATAAAATGGGACATTTTGCGATTCTGAACTGAATTTTAAACGACTTTGAATAAATGAATTTTTAAGGGTATTTATAAAGGGTAGTGACTTTGGAGAACTATAGAGGTTTCATAGACTTATAATAGCAGGTTGAATTTTGGTTTTGAATAAGATGGGGAGTGTTTAAGAAAAAATAGTGCGTTAAGGCACGCAATTGAGATTATTAAAATTCTGCCTAAAACCAGATAGCTTTAAAGAGTAGCATTATAATTATAATAGAAATATGTTAAGAAAGGTAAATGTTTTAAATAGAATATAGGACTAAGATAGATAGCCTAGGAATCCATCATAGTTTAAGTTCTTCATAGTGGGTTAAATAACCTAATTGATGGTAACTTTTTTTATGTTTATATAGGTTTAGAAGTCGTGTTTAATTGTGAAGTGTTTGGGATTTAAAGCTATCAATCAGTTAGTTACAAGTCCCATTTTTAAATGTCCTTTACATTTTGGGATAAAAATGATGCTTTGTAATCTAAAGATGTTTTGAATGCTGTGATTATGTGGTTATTGGTGTATGGACAATATGTTACTAATATATTAACTTATTGTGTTGCATGTTGAATGTGATATTGGAGTTTATCTGTTACTCAATGAGTGCAAGACTTGGGATTTATCCCGAGTGGTAATGTGGTGTTATCGTCTACTTATGTAGGCAAGATCCTTGGAGCTGATCAACTCCTTGTGATATTGTGTTATCGGTACCAAGAGTCTGGAATTGGGTATTGGATCCTTTCCATGACTATTAGTGGATCGGGGTAACGTTCCTACCCAGTTGTTGTAATGGATCGGGGGTAACGTTCCTACCCAGTATGTGGATTGCAAGTTACAAGAGTTCATAATTTCATAATTGTCCTTTATTGTTTGATAATCACAGTAAATTCAGTTTTAAAGTTTTATTGTTTCCTAAACCATGTCTGCTCACCAACCATGGTGTTACGTTTAAGCATCATTTTCAGGTACTTAATGGTGCTAAGATAGAACAAGTTTCTAGAAGAGACCGTAGGATGCATGGAGTATTTATCCCTTTTCTGTTTGAATTTTTTTTTATGGTTTTTGCATGTCATTTTATTGATGATACCTCTTTCTATTAATAAAGACATCATTAGGTATTTGGGTATTGTTATGACACTATTGTGTCTTTGCTTTACTTTTATTTTCATTTTTAGTATTCTCTATATAGACACGCAGAGTATGATGATATCCATATCATGTTTACTCTGTCCCCGCGTTTCGCCTTGCGGGTGTGACAGAATTGTATCAGAGCCAGTTTAAAGAGAACTAGGGTGGTTGAGCCTATACTATAGCTTAAGGCCCTCATATATTGCATTTTAGGGTAAAGTGTTTATGTACGATATACCGTTAAGTTCCCATGCCTCCTAAAACCTTTGAAATTCTTCTATTTGAAATACTACTATAGAATATGATAATATACTTTTATCATTGTGAAGGATCTGAATAGTATATACCCATTGTAATTGTTTTAATCGTGCCTTCCCCTAATCCCTTAATGGATTATTCGATGGGGAGATTATTTACTTCCCTGACTCCGGAATTGGGTGACTTTTGAGAGAGAAAAGTCAAACCCAAGCGAGGCCCAACGGTAAGTTTTATTGATTTTTCAAGACCTCCGATGCGTTTGCAATAGAACCGAGGATTGTATTTTTATATTTTAAGGTCACTATGTGCATATGTTTGTTTGGTCAGATGGGATTTTTATGTTTAGAGATTAGATCTTATCAAGTTTTAACAATATTTGGATTATTATTAAGTGCTAATGTGGTAGATGTGTTTGTATCATTGAGATAAGTCTTCTTGGAAGTAAGTACACGTTGTGCAAAAGGAGTAATTATAATTATGGTCGCGAACATAATTATAAAGGTGTCACACACGTGGACTTGTGACTTTGATTGCATTGATCATGTTGCTTTAGTTATTATGTAATGGGGTGGTTTTGGGGATGTAAGTCTGTATAGCAGATGTGGAAAGTATCGTAGATGTGATGTGATATCCTGTTTAGGATGTTTATGGTTTAGAGAATTATTCTCTTAACCCTTTGAGCGATTATAAGACGAGTTATGTAGATGGCGAGTTTCCTTTCATCTATCAGTTGCGATACATCGATACCTGTTGGTGTTTTCGTCGCGATTCTTAAGTTGGTTCGTTAGCTCGTTGTTCGTTGAGATATCCAACGCTCGTGTTGGTATTCTAGGGAGTTATCATAGAACTGGTGTTCTATGTTCTCCGTTTGGCATTTTGATTGTTTTCCTTTGTCTAAATGTGACAATACTTTTTGGTTTGGTTCTAAGACCGTTGGTATGGATGAGTCCTTATGGTTGTTTGGTTTGTAAGAGTTCTTGTCGTGTTTGTTTTCAAGTAAATTAATATTCTGGTATTGGAATTTTTAAGGTATTTTGGAATCTATTTTGCTATCATGATGTTTTTTTTGTTATGAGTCATAAATTCCATTTGAAATTAAGTTTGTTGTAGTTGATACCATATTGTTTAGGTGTTAGAAACTTCTTTTAAAAATAAATTATATAAATAAAATCATCTTTTGATTTCTTTTATGAAAACCATAATTAATATAAGTTTATGAAAATTTTATTTAAATTTATTTTTACACTTAAAATTATTTGTATTATTAACTAAGGTGATTCTATTGTTTTAAAATGATTGGTATAAGGTTACGAGGGAAAGTTTCCTTGGGTAAAAATTGGTTTTGGTACAAAGGTTCTTAATCTTTTAATTAATGGGTCGTGGTACATGGTATTATTCGTTGGGGGTGTTTCTAGCAATCGTTGATGCGTTTGTTAGGTCAGAGGTTCGTTCTTCTTGTCGACGTTTACATTCGGTTTTTTTTCTTTTTGGAATCGTGTGATTTTTTGGGTCCATACCAATTGGTGCATGTGAAGTTGAAATGTTAGGAATAAATCTTCATATGACTTAATACTGCCAACAGTACTAAAGGCAATTAGTATTGCCAGCATAAAGTTTATACTGCCAAGGATACTTAATACTGCTAGCAGAAGGAGTTAGTACTGCTAAATGGTCAAAGCTGATGAAATGAAGATAAGAGTTCATGGAGAATATTTCGGGATGTTTAGTTTTGAATTGTAACTGATCCTAATAGATAGGAGGGTTATAGTTGTAAAGGGCTCCTTGTATTTTCTATAAAAGGAGATCCTAGAGTTGTGATTAGATAGAACTTTAAGAGATTACTTTTAGAGAGAAGTTTGTAATAGCATTCAAGGTTTTGTAAACACCAGTACTTAAAGTGTACTCGTATTATTTTATATATTGATGCAGTCGAGTTGTGTTTTTATTGTGTGTTAGTGTTCATTACGGTTTCATTAATAATGTTTCTCTACTAGTATCAAAAAGTGTAGATTCGCATTCACTTTGATATAATACGAAGTCCAATCTTTGTATTTTGGATTCTTCAAGGTAACAATCTCTTTATATAAGTAAAAGAATCGATCAAGGCGTGGGATCAACAAGTGGTACCAGAGCCTGTGCTTTGAGAAACTTTGATCTAGGGAAAATGGAGTATGAGATGTGGGAAATCAATTTCAACAGTACTTCCAGATCCAAGACTATGCATTATGGGAGGTAATAGAAAATGGGAATTCTTGGGTACCTATTCCTGTTACAACACCAGAATCAGGTCCATCTACAGCATTGAAGATGACTGTGCCCTCTACTACTGAAGAAAAGATTTGCAAGAAGAATGATGTCAAAGCCAGAAGTCTTCTCCTCATGGCACTTCACAAATGAAAATCAGCTTACTTTAACCAGTTTGATGATGCTCAATCTATGTTTATTGCTATTAAAGCTCGCTTTGGAGGAAATGATGCTACAAAGAAGACACAAAAGGCCTTACTGAAGCAACAGTATGAAAACTTCAATGCTACAAGCTCAGAATCTTTGGACTCTATCTTTAACAGGCTACAAAAGCTTGTTAGTAGATTGGCAATTCTTAGTATCAGATACTCCCCCAGTGGCAACTTTAAATGTTAAGTTTTTGAGAAGCTTACCTCAGAATGAGGATACTCATGTGAGTATTATGGATGAACAACCGACTTTGAACTATGGACTATGGGTTTGGATGATTTGTACAACAATTTTAAAATTGTTGAACAAAAGGTTAAGAGAACTGCTGCTGCTAACAATGATGATAAGAACTTGGCATTTCTAACCACTTCCAGTCCAAGCAGTACTAATACTATTAATACTGTTAACACTGGAGTTAGTACTGGCAACACCAAGGTTAATACTGCTAGTACTGAAACTAGTACTGCTAGTTTTAGTGATGCCACAGTTTATGCCTTTTTGTCCACTCAACCACAAGGGTCTCAACTAGTTCATGAAGATCTTGAGCAACTTCATGATGATGATTTGGAAGAAATGGATCTAAAGTGGAATATGGCACTACTAAGCATGAGGGCAAGAAAGTTCTATCAGAGAACTGGAAGGAAGATCATCATTGATGGAAGTAGTACTGCTGGATATGATAAATCAAAAGTAGAATGTTTCAACTGTCATAAAATGGGACATTTTGCCAGAGAATGCAGAGCACCAAGAAGTAAAGACAACAGAAATTGGAATCAAGGAAGCTCATCAAAGGCAGTAAGGATTGAAGATGCTTCTGAAAAGGCAATGTGTGCTATAGATGGTGCTGGATTTGATTGGAGTGACATGGCAGAAGATGAAATTCAAGCAAACATGGCTCTCATGGCATTCACAGATTCTGAGGTATCAAATGATAAATCTTGTTCTAAATCTTGTTTGCAAAATTATGAAGCTCTAAAGAAACAGTATGATGATTTACTTGTTAAATTAGATGATACTGGTTTTAAAGCAGCTACATATAAAAGAGGTTTATCAATTTTAGAAGCACAAGTAGTTAAATATAAAGAATCTGAAGTCCTATTTTCTGAGGAAATTGCTTTGCTTAAAAGAAGTGTAGGTCACAAAGAATATCTAATGGGATTACTTAAGACTGAACTTGAAAAGGTTAAGGAAGAAAAGGAGGGGTTTGAGTTTAAGATTGCAAAGTTTGAAAAATCATCAAAAGACTTAGATCAGTTGTTAGCAAGTCAGATAACTGACAAAAGCAAAAAGGGATTTGGATACAATGTTGTCCCCTCACCTCATCCTTTGATTCTAAATAGACCAACACCTTTAGACTTATCTTATTCAGGTCTTGAAGAATTCAAACAACCTGAGGTAAATGAGTATAGTTCTAGGGATTCAAGCTTAAAGTCAACCAATGTTTGTGATAGAGAGTCAGATAATTCTAAGGAGAATACTGATGACTCTTTAAAACAACAACAGACTGTTACTGAAACTAGCTTTGTTAAGTCTTCACTTAAGGTAGATAAAGATTGGAAAGAAAAGTTTTTCCATCCTGCTAATCATGTTAGGGAAGAAGAACCTAAAAAAGCTAGAGAGAATAATGATGCCCCAATTATTGAAGATTGGGTGTCAGATGATGAGGAAGAAGTTGAGTCTATCCCTAAGGAAGAAAAGAAAGCTGATGTACCTACTGCTACTAAGAAAGAGTCAGTTAAAACTGTTAAATCAAGTAGAAGAACAGTTAGGTATGCTGAGATGTATAGGTCACAGAGACCTAGGGGGAACCAAAGAAGTTGGAATGGTCAGAAATCTGATCAATTAGGAGTTAACTTTGTTTTTAATAACAAGGCATGCTTTATTTGTGGTAATTTTGATCATATTCAATATAATTGTCCCAATGCTTATAAACATATGGTTCCAAGAGCAGTCTTAATGAAGACTGGCCTTAAAACTGTCAAAAATGCAAATCCTCTTAGTACTGTTAGGTCTGTTAACACTGTCAGACCTGTTAGTACTGCTAGGTTTGTTAATACTGTTAGGCCTTATAATACTGCTCACCCAAAACCAACAGTTTCTTGTGCTAGGCCAAAGACTCATTTTCAAAATCAAGCACAAAGGCCCTTTTACAAGAATACAGCATTAACAAAAAGGTCTAATATTCAAAATATTAATATTGCTAAACAGGCTATTAATACTGTTAGGCCAAATGTTAATACTGTCAGGGAAAGGGGATTTAATGCTGGTAAGCCCTCAGCATGTTGGGTTTGGAGACCAATCAAACCCAATGGTGCATCATTAACCTTTAACAAATATAATTATATTGATGCACGAGGCATATCCAAGTCAGTAATGGCTTGGGTCCCCAAAGGTAACTAACTTCAAAAGTTTTATGTGCAGAGCAATTCACAGCTAAATGATAAAGGATTTGTGGATAGTGGATGCTCAAGGCACATGTCTGGAAACATAGC